>RXPK01001266.1:0-131200 GCA_004143645.1 Protaetia brevitarsis | reverse complement strand
TGGTGGGGGCATACAGGGTGGGAACGGAGGGCAGGTGTTGGGACAGCTCATCATCCTCCTGTGCTGTTCTAGGTGCATCCTCTCTTGTCTGACGGTCAACAGCTCGTTTTGCATTGTGCGTACCTCTTCTTCCATTTCTGACAGTTGCCTTTCCTATAATTTAAAGATTTTTACTTTGTGATTTGGTGTAATATTTTCAAAGGTATAGATCAAGTATGGTCAACCTTTGACATGTTGTGGGCCAAACTTTAGTGTGCAAATACGTTCGCGGGCCGCGTTTAAAAGTAGTGCATTTTAAAGTGGTGTTCATAATTTTTAGCGATAGATATCAGACATGAAATAATACGACAATGTTATTATAATCCAATTTATTAAAATAAGAAAATGAAATGAAAAAAATAGGTACAACATTATAATTAAATAGTGAAATTTGAAATTATTACAAACTATATACGAAAGTTAAATAGCGACAACGAAATCAATGAGACACTTGAGCTTGAATTTGAAAAACTAATCCATCGATGTTTGGATGAATTCCACTGATACAAAGACGTAAAGAATTTTCCAAATTATCGTCAGTCAGCCTTGCTCACTATGTTTTGATTTATTAACTTTCATCATTGAAAAGAACTGTTCGCATTTATAAGTACTGCCAAACGCACAAATCAATCTTCTTGCGAATTTTCTAAGCTCCGGAACATGGTCTTCTTTCGAGGAGATTTTTTGTAGAAATCGCACAACTCCACGTCTTCAAATTTAGATTTTAGGAGTGAGTTTTCTTGAAGCTCGATCAACTCCATTTGCAAGTGTATTGGAGCATTTTGTACATTACTTTTTGTTGGAGTAGCTAATAAATTGAAACTGTCTTCCATGTTTTTAAAATCGCTAAATCTATTCGAAAATTACTCCGACAGTAACTTGAGTTCTTCAGCATATTGAGCATAAGCAGTATTTTCATACGCAGAGAGCGTGGTGAAATGGTAACTATTACAGACAGCAACTGTGCCTCCATAAGCGGATTTTGTTTTGAAACGCTTTCAAATGGCTGTACAAATCATTTACTAACTGTCTTGTTTTTGAAGTTTCAAATTTAAATCATTCAAATGGCCTGTAAGGTTGACCAGCAATGCTAAGTCACATATCCATTTTGGGTCACTCAATTCAGATAGTGATTTATCTTATATTTGCATAAAAACTGCTATCTCATTTCTAAGCTAGTAAAACCGTTTCAGCATTTTTCCTTTGCTTAACCATTTGACTTCGCAATAATATGTTACGTCATCATATTCAGCTGATATTTTATCCAAAAGCGCCTTGAACTGACGATAGTTACGCCCTCGGGATCGAATAAAATGGATGGTTTTTACTACCACATTCATAACATTCTGAACTCGAATGGACTTAGAACACAAGTTCTGTTGGTGGATAATGCATGAAGAACTATCAAATCATCTTTTTGCACATTTAATTCAGTTGCTTTTTCATACAAAATTCCGATGAAACCTTCACGTAAGCCGACCATAGAAGGTGCACCATCTGCGCATACACCAACTAATTTTGACCATGGCAAACCAAAACTTGTGAATACCTTTTCAACTTCATTAAAAATGTCCTCTCCTGTAGTGGTTCCTTTTAGCGGCTGTAAAGCAAGCAATTCCTCAGAAACAGTGAACTCCTTATCAACACCTCGAATAAGTATAGCCAGTTGAGCTGTGTCAGACAAATCGGTGCTCTCGTCTAATGTTATGGAAAATGATTCAAAACCAGCCATACGGTCAGTGAAAGTTGTTTTTATATCATTAGCCATCATTTCTATACGTCGGGCAACAGTTCGTCTTGACAAACTAATTTTTTCAAATTCATTTTTCTTTTCAGGACACAAAACATTGCAAACTTCTAACATACACTCCTTGATAAATTCTCCTTCGGCAAATGGTTTTAATGACTTTGCCAATTTTGAACTAAACTAGCTTTCACAACATTATGAAGTTGTGTTCTTTGTTTATGAAACATTTGCTGCTGTTTTTCCAAATTTGCGGTAAGCTTCTGGATTTTGTCTTTTCTTATTTGTCCTGTCAGGGAGTGCAGCATTTATGGATGCTTAGTTGAGTAATGCCTCTTTATATTGAATTCTTTCATCACTGAAATGGATTCATTACACAGCAAACAAATAGGCTTACCATTATGCAAGATAAAAAAGAATTCTTCAATCCATTTTTCTTGAAACTGGCGACCCTCTGCATCTACTTTTCGTTTCTTTCCACCAGACATCATTTTCGTTTACTTTTCGTTCGATAAACTTAATAACAAAATATAATTAGTAAGCGCTCAAGATGCACACAAAGTCACAACGCAAATTGACGGCACTAGCAGTTCGCTAGGATACCGCTTGTCGAAGTTATCACCTCGGTAGCTCAAATAGAACTGAACTAAAGTTCGGCCCATCCACCCGCTTATATAGACAAAATGAAGGAATGATCTAGAATCGTCTAGTGTAGAACAGTTGAGAAGCTATAATCTTTTGTTGCGCTGCCAATGAGGCGGCAAACATCAAGGGCTTTGATATTTGCCGCCTCACTCTTTGATGATCGCCGCCACTCAGCTTGCTCGCTCACTTGATTCCGCAGGAGCAAGCGACAAACCCCATATCACTCAATCTTCCTCATTTGGAGTGAGTATGAGTAAGTAGTGTAATATTTTTTTAATTGGGTTTTTCAAAATGTCTCACGGGCCAGATCAAATCAGGCCAGTTGTTGCCCACATATGGTATAGATTATCAGGAGTTTAGATGTATGTACCCCAGAAGACTACATAAAAGCATTAATGGGAATTTTTCGAGGTCTATTCTAATTTATGTTGCAGAAATTATCAATTAAAAGCAACACTGAAGATTAATTATCCTCAATTCCACTTACTGCAAATTAACTTTGAAGAAGTCAATTACCCCTTCGAAAACTTACAAACATTTAATGTTCATGATATAATTCCAGTACAAAAAAAAGATATGTCAGATATAACCAAGAATATATTAACATCCACTTTAAGAACAATTTAAGTAAAATTAGAAAACACAATTTATACGTAAACTATAACAAACACTTATCGGACAAAATTAAAGTTTTGCATACTTACCAGCTGTTGAGTGGTCTCTGAATATTCATTGAGACGTCCTTCAACGTCCGCAGGACATATTCCTTTTCCTTTACCGCAAGGCATTTTCTTGCGTCTCGGACTATCCTAAATGGAGAGTCGAAAGTAAAAATAAAATCATAGTAAATAGACTGATTAAATCAAATCGTAAGTTTTAACCCCTAATCGGGAGTGAAAATCACATCAAAAAGTTCAAATAGGAAGGTCTTGTTATTAGCAATCTTTGGCGCGTTATTTTTTAAAATCGGATCATTTTGTTCCAAGTTATGCCCCTTTAAAGTTTCAAAATATCGATTTTTTTTCGATTTGGGGTTGAAATCAGAGATAAGGTACACTAGAGATAGTTAACTTAACGATAAAAAGTTGGTACGCCAGTGCAATATGGTGGGGACCGATTTTGGAAAGTTCTGGTATCAATCCATAGAGGGCGTTCGCGTCACTAAGAGCGCAAATTTTGAATTAATATCCTACTGTTATACTCTTATATAATTATTGTTTGAAAGTTGAATGCATTACTGTTGTAAGCGTACATTCTATGCAAAAACGTGATAAATTATCACAGTAATACAATCTATTTTCGAGCAACAACATCGATTTGTAAACGTATGAAGATATTTTTGGAATCAATTTTGCTCTAGAATAACAAGTTTTCTTAAAAAAGGTGCTACTTATCAATTAAATTAAATAAATTTATTGAAATGGTTAAGAAATATAAGCGATTTTTCAACCTAGAAGAAATGATAATTGTGGTAGCATACTTGCGCATAAATTATATGCAATCCTATTAACATATTTTTTGAAATTCCTTTCCTTATATGTAGGCAACTTTATGTACTTGCATGTTGACTCCAGCGCCTCTGAGGATTAATACCTAAACTACTTTCCCTTCGGAGAGAAAAGCGTCACGATTTGTCTAATTCAAAAGTTGGACAGGGTCGCAGATATGTGTCAAACTTATCCCCTCGTAAATCGAAATTGAACTATTTTCTTGTTAAGTTCAATTCAAGGTATTTTAAAAGTTATTCCGGGTGGCTAGCTTTGAAATAAAAGCCCGGTATATGTCGTATAATGGTATTTTTCATTAATTCTGTGCTCAATTTGCGGGTATAGTCTCATAAAAGTAGTATTATTTCTAGCGTTGGACAAGAGAGGTGAAGCGCCACTTGGCTGATGTCTAACGATTTCCCAAGAGCCAACAAAACACGAGTATGTCTAATCATTGTAAAAAAAAAGTTCTTGCTTTTCCTATCTTGCCCAGCGCTAATTTATTTTTTAAATATGCAGACTCATTCACGCTGTACGCCATGGAATGCTGTGGCCAAAATATCATAGGCAATTAGATATATTTTTTTTAGGGGTGATTCTAATCAACATTACGATCTCAGAAGAAAAAAAAGCCGATTATAGTAACACCAAATGTTATTTGTCGTATTCGTACAGCCTGTATAAGATGGCAAGTTTATTATAATTGTATTATAAACTACTTCACTGCAATTTTCGCAAATATAGTATTTGAAAATTAGGTTAGATTTTCACAAAATTCAAATTTATTAAAACAGGTAGCTATTTCGATCGGAGAATCCAAAAATGTACTAATATAAAATAAAGGTTCTCTATTAAAAGAAAAGAAAAACAGAACTTTGATACTTTTAAGGCCTTTGGAACACCTCTGTGTAATATGCAAATAACTGTAAGTAAAAAGTAACCACAAAATAAAACCTCATATAAGTAAAAAGTAAAACTTTTTTAACGTTATGTATTTTGGCCGGAGTATTCAGTGCCGTATAACTTAAATAACCCTGTATTTATCAGCATTTCTTCTGTTGATCACACTGAGTAGAGAGTAGAGTGTCACCGTCAACCGGTTTGAGGTTATGTTAAACTGATATTATAAATACAAGTGTTTTTGCTTTGGAAGGAATTGAATACCTTGTTGCAGAAAGGGGAAAAACTCTGAATTGAATAACAAAAATGACAGTATTTCGTGACCTTGTAGACAACCCTTTACAACGTCCTCGATTTTTGATTATTGCCAAGAACTAAAAATTTAGGATAAAGTGGTCATAAAAGGGTAGTTTTCAATTTAAAATTGTCTGACAGTATTAACATAAACAAAAAAAAACATTATTTAATGAAAATCCAAAATAACACTGATATAAACAAAGTTTGTATACTTACTATTAGAATGCTGTTAGTAAAAATAAGAAACAGAACATAAAAAGCAATTCTCTAATTTTAATTAGAGCAAACATTTACATATGGTGTGGTACGCAAGAAGCAAGTCCTTATTGCATGTAATTTTTGATAAATATTAACAAAATGTCATTTCTTTAATATCGATATCAAATGAATAGATTAAAATGTTAATTACAAAGAAAAAAAATCATACAACATAAAGCCGTCATCCATCTCAAAATAACATGTTTTTTAAATTTGAATTTCTGCTTGACAACCCTTTTTATATAACTACTTAGTTTTTAATATATGTATTTTCGTACAAAGTGTACACAATAATCGTTTGAGTTCCAAACTGAACTAAAATGACATTATTTTAGAAATAATTTAGCTTCAAACGGAACTTCATTCTACTTGTCAAACACAATTGCATACACTTACGACCAACTGACAACTAGACGTCAAAGATTAAAATTGTGAATAATAACAGATAAGAAAATACGTGTTAAAGAGTACTCACCCCTTTGCTGGAAACCTGTTGCATCCGCTATAAAATCAACAAACGGCAAAAAATAACTTTCACGTTCGAATGTCTGTGCTACGTAAATTCTAACAACTATGTTTTTAGCGGCGCGCGATTTTTATAGTACCTGAGTTTTTTCTAGTCTATCGTTGAGGAGATTATTCTCTTTGACGATCATGCGCATCTCAGCCTGCAGGCCGGCCAATTTGCGCTGAAGGCTCTCGACCGTCTGATCCTTGTCTAGGAGGTCCTCCTGGAGCTGGTATCTATAGGGGCGTCATAAAGATACGAATTGAAAATGGAGAGACGCGTGTTGACGTTAGAAACGTCAGTTATGTACGTCAAAAGTGTTTGCTTTTTTCGCGAGTACATACTTGATGCGGTGAAATAACGAAAAGATGGTTTTAGTAACGAACTTTGACTTTATAAATAGTTATTTCCACAGTAGTACCTATCAAGATTATCATGGTGTATCTTATTGTTTTGAGCCTGGGCCATGAGAAGATAGAATAAAATCGTTTTTATGGTTAAGGGAGAGTATTCCAGAGATCGTTTATTGTTTTTTGGAGCAATTTACGGATTTTTTTTTACATTGGTCATGTTGGATGAATATTCCAGTAGTCAATAGTGTGACAATTTGAAGTTTGAGGTTATGATTGCTCCTCATTTTTAATCTTTCTTTTAGGCAATGTTTTTATTCAGATATGTAATCTCTTGTGTGTTTTTGATGTAATATTAAGACCCGTAGTTGGAGAATGCGACATGATTTACATATTTTTTAATAATAAAATAGCTAAAAAAAAACGTAATAAATGTTTTTCAGGTGTAAAAAGCGGATAAAGTCAAAGAAAATGGTTTATTGAAACAGTGATACTATTAATTTGTCTATAAATATATATTTAGATTTTAGAATACATGAATACCAATATGATACAAGAAAATAAGGTATGCTCTTGCGCATCAAGGTGTGACGTATTTGAGGGCCAGCAGTACTACCAATCCAATAATTTAATAGATATCACCAATGTAAAGAAAATTAACTCCCATTTTTTTTTTTAAATCTATCCTATCAAAACCAATAAAACTGTTTTTTTTGCCATTTCCTTCAATCAAATTTGCATTGAAACAAAATTTTAGATAATTCACATTTTAAATGTAATTTTCAATTGAATGCAAAATCGTTATTGCTTTGTGATGAGTGATTCTGTTGATGTAAAGTATTTTTTGCCTTTAGTATAACATTTCATGTTTGCTTATTTTAGTGCAATGAAGCAAATAAAGCATTAATAATTACAAGCTTTACTTCAACTGAACGTGTTCTACACTTCTTTAGCTCTTACCTTCATACTTGTTTGTACTTACACGTACTAAAATTTCACTAATTGTAAGTGGTTAATTTTTTTTTTAATGGCAATTGAAATATCTATTAGTCTGGTATAAACATTAATGCAGACAGTGTTGGAATAAACAATGCAGATAAAAAAAGAAAGAATTAATTAATGATTGTGAGTGCAGTGTTTTATTTTTCTTTTTTACAAATTCATTTATCAATTCTTTTTATTCTACTCCCTCAAACGAATGAAAGTCACTCAAGAATTTCCACTACAACGTTTATAAACAGTTTATCCACACAAAACCTAAAACGAACTTATAACACCTAACTAAATCGTAAATCGAAATTACTACAAGCATAAGCTGACACGAAACATTAAGTAAAAACTAAATAAAATGTTCTAATCGATTTAAAAATAAACTGAAACTTGTTAAAATAAATATAGTAATTTGGTAAATACATCAACAGCAATGGCGACATCCGAGTGATGACGTATCTGAGGGCCATGCGCGAAAAAGACGAGTTTTGGTTTTCAGATGAGCATACCTTATTTTCTTGTATCATGAGTACCAATTTGCCTTTAGCGTTCAATAAAATTATCTGTCAGGTCACTAAGATATGTTTCGATATTCACTCATAAAATGTAATTTTGCAAACCAATACCTAATAAATCAAGATATAATCGTAGATCAGGGAATATCTTTAAATTAAACAGTTTCATAACAATTGTTTTCAATCCGCTTTGTATTTCTCCATCAATTTGCCAAATAGTGACACAGAATTATGATTTTGCTCATTTACAAAATGTGCCCGTCTCTGACAAAACGATTACTTTATCAACATATTGGATTTAAAATTATGAATGCATTAGGAAGAAAATCCGTTTCTTCAAGATATAGAACCCTTTTTTTTTGTCACATTAAGGTGGGTTTTATAGGAGACAGACACGAATAATTTTGAATGCAAACACTCGTAGTTTCTAATACAAAAGTACATCAACAATAATTGCCTTTAATAACAATTACATATTACAAATCATATTTTTTTTCTTTGTAACTAGTGCAGTGACTACATACAAGTAGACTGACCAAGCTTGCTGGAAAAGTGAGTGAAAGCGCCAGTGGATAGTATCTTAATAAGAAAAAAATCGATCAATCTCCCATTGGTTGTTGTAATCACGTGGTAAATTAGTTAATTGTGCTGAAACGATAGCGCTGTATGCATTTAGAAAACTACATTATCGACGTGGCCTAGATTTGTAAATAACTCATAACTTCTCGCCCACCTGTGCGTAAACTGCGTTGAGCCAAACCAAGTTTTAAAGTTATTGAGGGATTTCAACGTGTTTTTCTATCATGAATGGTCGGAACGATATAAGTAGATCAACATGCAAATATTTTTTGGTTTAATTTTGTGCCTTATTTTATTCTCATGACGATCATTATAAAACTTCAGTGACATTTGTGTTTACTGTATTAAAGTGATTAACGATTTATTGTGAACAAAGGTCAGTATACAATACTGTGAAAGACACGCAGTTATACACAACTTTGTTTAGATATGTATTATGTACTATAACTCTTATAAATAAAGTATCTTTATATATTATTTCTGTGTTGTATTTATATCTAGATTTTATCTAAATACTTCATGACTGTATAATAGTATAATTGTTACACTCTGTACTATTATAGTTATGAAATACTCAGTATGTAATACCCAAATAAAAATCTTGAATACTAAAAGTATATATAAACCGATCCATTTGAATGTACCGCCAGATTAGTTGTAGTTCGGTGTGCTGAAGTTGGTGGCGCGCAACCTTGTCGACAAAATAGAGCATTATGTTTCCACTCCCAGGATGTCATATTTATATTTAGTGCTTTCCATTCACCGTCTATCACTCCTACTCTGCTACTACTCTACTCTACTCTTGACCTACACAATTTAGAACCAATGGAACGCTTTTTGTGCTTTTAAACTGTAAAGAGAGGAGGGAAAGGAACCTAACCTAGAAATCAGATTTTGATGTAAACAACAAGGAAATCTTACTTCAAAATGTCAAAAAAATCTTACAACGATTATAATAGTAATATTTAATTTGCAATCATTTAATTTACCAAAGCAAAAAGAAACATTTTTCCACAAATAATTTTAAAAAAACGCTGTAGCTTTCTAATCTTGTCATAAATGGCGTGTAGAGCACGAAACACTAGCAAATAAGTTAGTGCATAAGGGGAAAAGGGGAGGTAAAATTGAGTACATTGGGAGTTTCGTGAATAAAATAATAATATTTAGTGACATTTTGAAGTAAGATTTCCTAGCGGTCACGATTTGTTGTTTACAGTCTAGTTTAAGTTTTAAAAGAAGTATTATTCTTATGGGCTATATGTATCCCTTTTTATTTTATCTACTCATATGTGTCTATCTCCTTCTATCATGGGGATTGTTGCCAGATTTATTTGATGACTGTCGGTAATGATAATGTCTACATTATTCGCTGTTTCCTATTCCTGTTAGAATCATGTCACTTGCATTTATCCCACATATAGGTAATCTAATTTGTCCAGAAGTAGGTATGTTCTAATAGACATTGGTTTTATATTTGAGAATATTTATTTATGGTATTATTTATGATGGCATGTTATATAATGCTATAATTATATAATATTTAACACATTGTGGTTTTAAGTTTATTCATTTTAGTTGAAGAAGTCATGTGGAAATTGCACCATGAACCCAAAGAGTATATTACTAATTTAACATTGATCTCCTCATCATCTTCATATTGGTCATCCAATATAAGTTATGCACTTATGGCTATAGAAATGATCTTTAGTTTGTTTTAAGTATACCTCTGTAAATATTTGTAAATTTATTATGAAATACTTGTACATCTATGTATGTTTCCCTGAAAATAAACACTAGAACAGGAAACAGAACACCTTATTTGTGTTGATATATTATGATGTGGAATAAATATTAATATAATCAACATTATTCTTTCGCTTTTCATACTAATGGTACACAGTGGGACATAACCAATAAATACAAACAAACAAAATTCACAGAATTGACATTTATAAGCGCCAACATGAAATTCGTTAAGTTGTTCAGCGCGACAACATACGAAAAATTAAGTATTTAAATAGATTTGGCATCGTTGGGTACTATCTCAATAAGAGTAATACTTCCTTCTCAACGTGAACCAGAGGGTACATCAAAATCTGATTTCTAGGTTAGGTTCCTTGCCCTCCTCTCTTTACAATTTAAAACCACAAAAAGCGTTCCATTGGTTCTACACTGTGTAGGTCAAGAGTAGAGCAGAGTAGGAGTGATAGACGGTGAATGGAAAGCACTAATTAGTACAAGCTACTCTTGGATAGGAGCGTCATATTGATATGTCATATTGATTTAGCTCCAATCTTAATTTTAGCATACTGACGACATCTGGCGGTGACTTTTTAGATTATTCTTCCTTCATGAGTACTTGGTTAGTCTACTTGTATATAGTCACCGAATTGGCTGTCTTTTATAGGCTTATAAAAATTCCTAACCGAATACTTTTATTTTCAGTAAAGCATTACAACTATAAGAAATATACTAACGAATGTGACGATTTAAGATTGCATTTATAGAGGTATGTGATTTATAGACACTACCAACCACTACATATTTCTCTATATTATCAAATCTCTCTTCTTTTATTAAAAGAAAAAAAACATTAAAAACGCCAATTACAAAAAAAAAAATAGTATAAAAGAGACTTGAGCACTCATTCACCATAACGTTTATGCAACCACTATAACAGGAGAATTTAAAAGAACATTCAAACTTTGCAATTATTATTGCTCAGAATGAGATGAAATTACAAGCAAAAAAATAAAAAGGAAAAATTTGTTTCTTTCAAGACGAATATTCAGTTCAGTTTACTGCTGATGATGATACCTCAAGTATTGAAACGTACGTGTAACAAATAAAGAATTTTTTACTGACAACTACGAATAATCAAGCTTCTGACTTACCTGTTTCCTTCTAAGGCCGCATTTTCTTGTGCCAGCTTCTCCTGCATATTATAACACTCGCTTAGCCTCTGCGCTATGCACGTTGGTGGCATACAAGGGGTGGAACACAAGGTGGCTATAAAGTTGAAACTCGACGGAATTATCGTGAAAAAAAATAAAACAAAAAAAAATAAAACCAACATGCACTACCACTACATGTTGAAGTTAGGACAACTAGTTTCATTTTAAAAAATCCAATTTTTTTCTTAATATTGAATATTTTTAACATTATTGTAAAAATTTCTACAATCAAATAAGTATTAAGAGGGAAAACATCGTTAGAATAAACTTATTAAAGGGAAAATTTAATTTAACCTAATAGCAGGTAATAAAACCATTACAAACAATATTTAAAGGAATGCCGACAAGCATATTTACAATAGAGGGGTGGGTCGACAGAGATCAGCTATTGTCACATTACAAGAGGAAGGACAGTCTGTGCCTGTGATAGCAGAAAAATTAGAAGTGACAAAATCTACAGTCCATTATACTATTCGTCGCTACCGAGACACCGGAACATTCGAAGACCCGAATCGCCCAAGTCCGTCAGGGATAACAACCCTCTCGTAAGATCGACACCTTAAGGTGTCGAGTAAAAGAAATCAACTATCGGCCGATATCTTTAACAACAACTAAACGCCGCTTACTACGGACTAACCGGAAAGGCTTTTCACTGACTAGGGTATGCTGACGACCTTGCAGTAGTAGTTTCTGGTGGATAGTATGTAAACTATTCTAATACGGTTGAAAAATGTCAACAAGGCCTACTATAAGTTAATGCTCAGAAAACACAAGTTGTTACGTTTACAAGAAAAAAGAATACTAGTAGAATACAACTGAAAAAGTCACTATCGCCCCAGATAGGTGCAGAAAGCTGTGTGGAAGTAATTGGCGTCTTAGCCCCAAGAGGACTGCCACCGCTACATATTTACATACCAGAAATTGCAGATTTACAGCACATAGACTTATGCACAGTCAAACACCGATTAGTAAATTGCACGGCGCAATATCAAAAACTATTAGATGAATTTGAGAGGCCACTCCTTTTGGGATGTCATGCTTCAATCTAGATAGAAAATATCAGAGTATAATACCAGATAAGTAGCACTGGAAGACAGACACTCAAATAAGAGCGGAATCGAACTGGTGTACAGACGTCTCTAAAATGGACTATGCCGTCTGAGCTGAAATATACAGCCTACAAGTAGCTACAAGTGAAGTAAGCTTCAGCAAAGACACAACGTTGTTCCAGGCTGAGGTTGCTGCAATTCACCATTGTGTCAGAGAAATAAAAAGATGGACCGAACTAGGTAAAAACGTCGTTATCTTCTCTAACAGTCAGTCCATACTCAAAGCGATTAGTTCCGTAAGTGTGAACTCTAAGCTGTTTTAGGGCTGTGCCCTAAAGGAGGTGAACACCTAAAGAAAATTAACATTGGTAGTTCCTAGCCACTCAAGCGTGAGGGAAGATGAGGCGGCGGGCGATCTATCTGCGAGAAGTTTGTCGAAGTCATTCATTGGACCCTTCTTTTAGAATTACCAAATTGTAGATTAAAAAATCCACCAATGGATGGACATATAAATAGTCCAGAGAGTGTTAGCAAAAATCACTGGGACAGAGAAAGGAAAAGAGTTTCTAAAGGAATAGAGGCCTGGATTAATTAAAGATCTACTGAGTAAAGATAGGAAGACTGTCAAAATAATAGTAGGTCTGCTGACTGGTCACTGTAGACTAAATAGGCACAGCATAGGCCAGGTAGATGATGATGCTTGCTGAAATTTGAAACCGCAACAGTTAAGAGTATAACGTCGCTTAAGGGACGACTTATTCGGTCGCATTGCGGTAAGAAAACCGTTGCTCCCTTGTGGGAACGCACTTGATTCCAACATTTTCGAACAAATATTTATGTACCTACGTGACGCTCTTGAGAAATTTTGTAAACTTCTATTGTTATTGCAATTTATTTATTTAGTAAAATTGATCTGGTAAAATGGGGTAGTAGAGATCCAGAATGCAGCGTTTCTACCAGTGTAACATAATGAAGTAAAAGAAGCGTAAAATTGAAAGCGAGCGGATCTTTACATAAAGCGGATGTATAATTATTTAGTATCACGGATGTGCGAAAAAGGAAAAGGAGACCATTGGTTGACCCAGTGAATTTCTCGATGTGCATTATAGTGGTGCTAAAATCTAAGATATACTGTGAAAAGTTTGATAAAGCCGATGATATGCTGAGACAAATGCGATTGTAAAAATCATTTAAGGGATGTCAAATACCAAAATAAGAAAAACATGCGAGAAAAATATCCCAACTCTACTAATGGGTTAAATAGCAACAGAACACACTATTTACAGCCAACACTGTAACGAGCGCCAACTTTTTAAATTGGCGCTTCCGATAGGCGCCCCTAGATGGCGCTAGCATAGCGGAAGAAAGAACTACCTACGAGGAATGACAGAGGGCAGCACCGGGTCGAAGATTCGGGAATATTCTCCTGAAATCTAGAAGGACGTTCTAGAAGGGTCCCGAACAATCTGGAAGTTTCGCGCCAGCTATAAATAACGCGTCGGGTTGACCAGGAGACATCGGTCGATACGAGTTGGATAGTGCGGATCGCGAGTGAAATAAAAAGAGTGAATTAGTACGTGTAATATAAATATCGGTGCAAATAAATCGTTTACATAAATAAAGACATTAGTGGTTAAGTGATTTAAATAATAAGCATTTTTAATAGATTTTAAATACCGTAATTGTGTTAATAGAATAAGTGAATTTAAATATATCGCCTGTGTGTTTTTCTAAACCCCGACAACGTTTTTGGAAGAGAAAAAAAACGTTACAATACCTTCGTGCACGTCTGGATCTGCTGTGAGGGCAACGTCAGTTTCGGTTTCTTCTTCTTCTTACCGTCGCACACGATGATCTTCGGCATGTTGTTCTCTGTGACTCCGCAGATGATGACCTTGGGAAGGGCGTCCTCCGTCTGCGGCTGATCGTAGCTCTGCGGTCGCGCCTGACTCATCAGGTACTCCACCTTCTTGGTCTTCTGCTCGAGCAGTTGCATCTTCTCGTTCAGTAGGCGTTGCTTCTCCTCCAATTCGCGGTCCTCTTCAGGACTCCTATCGGGTTTCTAACGGAAATGGCAATAACATCGGTTGATAAAAATTTGCTAATTAACCACAATATATGCGTAGACGTACCGATAATAGAGCGGTGACTTGACCCCTCAATTCCACCAGGATCTTCGAGATTTCCGCACACTGGGCTTCACACTCTTCCACTTCCTTTAGAACTGCGTTTTCTGGGCACTTGGTTCCTCCAGGTTTTTCTTAAAACAAAAAAAAAACATTGATGCTGGATACGATGCTGGGGGGAATAACGAAAATAACTTACTCGGAGGCTGTTCTCCTACTTCGCCTGGCGGTTTAGAACCCTGAGACGGTTTGGGTGATACCGCCGGCTTATCTGGTTGCGACGGTTTCGGTGAGGGAACATCCGGTCCCCCTCCTACTTCTCCTGCTTCCTCTGGAATCCCACCTTCTGTAGGCATTTGCCCTTCGTCAATTTCTAGTAGTGGCGGTTCTGCTCCGCCCGGTTCCGGCATAGGTTCGTCTGTGGGGAAATCAGGAGGGGGAACATCGGCGTCTCCCTCCCATTCGCCCGGCTCTTCTATGGTAATCGATCCGTGCCCCATTGCCTAAAGAAAATCGTCAAGAATCTTGCACTTTCTGTCGGTCTCTTTAATGTTATGTCACCGCATTGGGGCTACCTCATTATTATAGCGCCAGATGTCTTTACAAGGTTTGTGAGACTGAGGTGATTTTTGAAGCCAAAACAAAAAAAAACCGTGTGCGCGGGTTTTTGTGAATAGCCCTATGGATTGGTCAAAAATAAGATATTTTTTGAATCATATAATGAGGTAAATTCGTAATTGATAAAAAAATGTAAATTGATTCAGTAATAAACTGAAAAAATCTCGCAAAAGCTCCATTTGTACTCCCGCGGTCGCACTCATATAAACAACATGATGTAACGAACCTTTTTAAATTTTAAAACATTCGCGCCTAAATGGGGGCGTGGCCACAGTATATATGTTGTATATCCACGGTTTGTTCGTTGGTGCTACACTTTCTACACTTCCTTGTGATTAAAACGGGATAAAAGATACACTCTTTACGTACATGAGAAAGATAAAATATGTACTAGTGCAATTGATGTTACACCAACGAACGAACCTCTAGTAGTTTCACATCGTCCTTAACATGGGTTTCAAACATGGCGCCCAATGAAATTCGCGGTGTCGCATATGTGGGTAAAATTGTAACTAAAACTATTTGAATTTGTTTACAAGCAAAAATCTAACCTACAAAGTCGTTCCCTTCTGTCATTTTGTTATAGGCATAGATAATAGTTACTATAAATAGGTATGTTCCATATACGGTTTTGAGGTCGTAATGAGCCATCTATAGGTGTGTTATCAAAGCTTATTAAAAACCGTGCGCTTATTTAAATGGTATACTAAAGAATGCTGCTAGTGAAAAATTTTAATCATCAGACAGGGAGTCTATGTTGAGCGCAGTTTGCCACACTATATGAGAAACTGCATTCAACATAGACTCCCTGGTGATGATATTCGCTTTCATCATATACAGTATCGTGAAAAGTTGTTTTCTGTATACTTTCAAGCCTGCTAACAATGTGTTAATGGCCGTTTGCACCGACACGTTAAGCTTAGTTTAATTTTAAGTGACGCTTAGATTATGATTTATGACGTTCACTATATGCATGAGACATGAACTATCACCTTCAAAGTACCGCTTAAAATTAAATCAGGCTTAACATGGCGATGCAAATGGGGCTAATACAAATGACAATAGACGCCACGGACAGTACGCACGTAAATATTGGGCAACCGTCGGTAAGATTGGGCTTCTTGCTTATCCACGACGCACGCGTCATGTGTCATTTGCCATCTATTGGTGTATTATCGAAATCAAAATACAGTACCAGTAGCTGCTATTAAACATAACCACCCATGGTTATAGGAGTGACATTGATGTTGTGCGATTTTCTGCCAATCGTCAGTCTGTTTGAGTATATAGGTTATTTTCGTACCCATTTTGTAATTATTAGTTTCAAATATAGCCGGCGTGGCTATCACAGCGTTTTCTGCGCATTAGGATATTTTAGTCAGTTGATATAATAGTTTTGATGTGAATATTCGAAAATATATATTAATCTCTATAAAACAAGAACAACCTACGAATGTATTTGTTTAATTATATTTCGTGTGTTAAATAAGCGGTAAAATAAGTAATCTCTAATACGAAACAAACGGGCCGCCTGGTCTAGTGGATAGCGCGCTCGATTTCTAAAGGCAAGATCTGGAATTCGAGGTTGCCTCTAGTGTTCATTTTTTTTTCTGTTAATAATATATATAAATAATTATTAATTCTCACATTTATTAAATTTAAATTGTTGCGACACGTGAATCGCACATGAATATTCAATAAAAAACAGAATGACAATCATGGTGCAATAATATATAAAATTTTCATATTATAAAAATTGCGTTTATGTAATATCAAAAATAGTATTTTCAATTTGTATCTATTTTTTTTTTTTTCACTAATTCATTTATTGCCATAATTTCTTATAATCAATGTTCCATATCTTAAATATCTTATTCTTGAATGTTAATTAATGTGCGATTCACGTGTCGCAACAATATAAATTTAAATGCAAAAATTAAATTTAATAATTCTTTATACATATATTAACAAAAAAAAATAATAATAAATATGACAGCAACCACGAACTCCAGATTTGCTTTATAAATCGAGCGTGCTATCCACTAAACCAGGCGGCCCGTTCTGTTTGGTACTACAATTTACTGGTGTTGTTTGGTAGTGCTGCCACTGGAGTAAAAATGAAGTTTGTGCGGGATTTTTGTCATTTACTACAGCTTAAATGTTGCTCGTTTTACGTTTTTTATCATTTACACGAATAAACTGGTTTTTTCACCATTCAAAAAATATCGTTTTTTTTTTGACCAATCAGAGACGCACACGTATCCAGTTTTTTTGGCTTCAAGAATCGCCTCAATTTTTTTCAGCATCGGCGATATGCTGACCTGACAGAGCTCCCTTATTAACTTAAAACAACGATAAAAATCACATTTGTCTTCATTTGCTTGTAATTGTTTTTTAGGGATGCATTTTTTGACATATGTTTGCAGGAATTTTGTTTACGCATTCGTTCCATTCGTAAAGTTTAGCCGGGCAATTCGTAGTCAGGATGCATATAAACATTTTATTAGGTAATTGTGATATATAAGTTACGCGTGAAGAGTGAAAAACTTTTTTGGACTAGGGCTCACGTGGGTACAATCGGTAATGAGAGGACGAATGAACCCCACCATTATTTTTAGTAACTTAAACGTAAAGGCATTAAAATAACTATCAATGTAGTACGAAATAGTAAATAATTTCAATGTTTCAACGTTGAAGTTACTAAGAATAATTGCAGGCAATTTAAATTTCGCTATGTAGGTAGTCTATCTCTTTGAAAAAAAAAGTTTGCTTATATCAAGTTTAAAAAAATTTAGCGAAATATGAGAGATACAGTTTCTCAAGAATTTAAGAAGTGCTAGAAAAAGAAGAAGAATTACCTCTCCTCCTGGTATATCATCTTCCAGTTGGTCGATTTCCGCAGACGCCCTAGTAACCAACTCTTCGGTCTCTGCCAAGGGATCATCCGTGCCCGCTTCCTAACGCACAGAATAAAATAGAAAGCTGACGTGTACGATTGTGTTAATTTTATAGATAAACAATCATATTACATCTTCGGCCATGATTTGACTGTCCTCTCCGGTTAGGTGGCTGCTTGGGGAATAGAAGATGTCAGCGTCCTCCTCTTCGACCTTCTCCTTCGACTTGGACGATGTGGAAGTATCCGATCTCTTCTTCTGGCTCTTTAAGTTGGTCTTGGACTTGTCCCTGGTATCGCCGCTTCCTAAATGAGCCTTTCGTCTCTCCTACAGTTATTAAAAAAAAAGAGACAGAAATGAAACTATTTTAAAGGAGAGTATTGACAATTCCGTGGCCAACACTCAAAAACTCTTATTCTGTATAACTTATACTGTAAATGAAAAATAACGAACGAAATACTCAAGAAGCAGGCAGTTGTCCAACCTGTATATACTGCATATCAGATGTATACTTAAAGCAATAATTCATTTTTAATAAACGACTTTATTCAATAAATATTTAAAAGACGTTTCGCGTGAGCATCTATTTAAAACAGACGAAAAAACATGACAACTATGGATCATGTAAGTATGTATGTAAGTAAATAGAAGGGTGGTGTTACGCTGCGACCTAAAAGATCTATTGTGCCCCTATTCTTGCTGCTTTACAGCTGGCCTTTCCAATCCTATTCCTTTTAGAAAGTGTAGGATGTCAGGGGCCCCAGTCTAGGTAAGTCCTCCCTCTTCGATTTCACATGCTCCAGGTGCAATGCCCTCGAGTTGCACAGTGCTACGCAGTTTGAGAGGAGGTGGATGGATGTTTCATCCTGTTCCCCACAAAATCTGCATTCAGGATGTTTTTCCAATCCAAGCTTACTCAGGTGTCCTTTCAGTCTACAATGGCCTGAAAGTATTCCTGTTAATATACGAACATTGTTCTTACTCAGGTTGATGCATTCTGTAAACCTCTTCTGGTTAAGTTCCCAGAAGAATTTTACTTTGCCTCATTCCCTGGAGATTTTCCCAGTAACTGGATTTTCTCTGCTGCATCTCCATTTTTAGTTTCTTCAGTATTGTACTGCTACTTAACCCGCAAAAGGGTTCAGGCCCTACAAAAGGCATTCCAGCCCCTTTCTTTGCGAGGTTATCCGTTATTTCGTTTCCTTCCACCCCTGTGTGACCCGGAACCCACAGGAGGGTTACTTTATTTCTTTTGCCTAGCTCATTTAGTTTCCCTAGGCATTCCCAGACAATCTTGGAGTTGATTTCATATGAGTTCAGCGCCTTGATGGCTGCTTGACTATCAGACACGATGATAATCTTCTGCTTCCAATAGTTCCTATCCATAATGAACTGAACACATCTTCCAATAGCGTGTATTTCCGCCTGAAATATACTTGGGTATTTTCCCAAGCTTTCGAAATATGTAGTTCTAGGCCCATATATTCCTATTCCAGTTCCTTCTGGCGTTTTGCAGCCATCAGTATACCATTTGATGCCATTTCTATTCAAGTTCAGATGTGTTATGATCCACTCGCTCCTGTTACTTAGCTTTATGGTGAATTCTTTCACAAAGCTAAATTTTTTTTAACATATCATCCCGGGCATATCCCAGGTTTGATCACCGTCAGGAGATTGGGGGCTATGCCTAATCATTCCTTCCTTGACCATTCTTAGTGCGTTCTTTCTCCACGCCCTCTGCTACAATGTGGAGGGGGGCAAGATCCAATACTACTTCAATAGCTGCTTTGGGCAGGTTCTCATAGCCCCGTTATGCACACATGCTAATCTTTGCACTTTCGAGAGGTTAATTCTCGCGTGGCCAGATTTGTTCTTTTGCTCCATGCTACTGATGCATAGGTGATGATCGGTCTCACTATCGCTGTATACATCCAAAGCAGTATTTTTGGGTTGCATCCCCAATTTTTCCCTGCAAGTTTCTGCACACCATCAAGCTCTTTGGCCTTGTTGGTTGCTTCAAATTCATGTTTTGTTCCATAGAAGTTTATTGTCTAGGGTAAGGCCTAGATATTTAACTTCCGCTCTCCAGTCTATATTTTTGCCCATCCAGTTTTCATGGTTCTAAGATTGGATTTTCTTTTCCTGGTAAATGCTACTAGGGTTGTCTTAGTGGGGTTGACATTGAGTCCCATCGATTGACACCATCTTTCTGTGAAGTTCAAACCTCTTTGAACTATGTCACAGAGGATATTCTCAAATTTCCTCTTCGTATATGACAATATCATCAGCATACCCTTGACAAGATATGCCTAGATCCGTCAGTCCGCATAAGAGTTCGTCTACTATTAGGCTCCACATAAGTGGGATGTAACTCCCCCCTGTGGGCATCCTCTGGTCGTACTAACCGAGATGGTCTTATGTCCCACCTCCGCCTCCACCGAGCTGGTAGACAGTAATTGCGACATCCATCTACCCCCCTATTAATTAATGCTTTTTTGACAGACTCGTGTGGAGTGTTGTCAAAAGCAATCTCTATGTCTAGAAAGGCGCACACTACGGTTTCTTTATTCGTCAGGGCATCTTGGATTTGGTCCGTTAGCTCCACTAATGCAGTCTCAGTGGATTTGCCTGTTTGATAGGCATGCTGACAGGGGTGCAATGGCACCCGCTCCAAGATGTCTGTTCTGATATAGTTATCTACAGCCTTTTCCACCGTTTTCAAAAGGAATGATGTGAGGCTGATAGGTCTGTGGGATTTAGGGTGCGTAATGTCCTTTTTCCCTGCTTTTGGTATGAAGGTGACTTTAGCCCTTCGCCAGGCTTCTGGAATGTACCCCAACTCCAGACTACTTCGGCTTATCCGAATCATGTGAAGAAGATTTCTTCCTGCCCTTTCTGAAGTAGGACTGGAAAAATCCCGTCTACTCCCGGTGTTTTGAACGGCTGAAGGTATTGATAGCCCATTTAACCGTTCGCTGCACATATGTGTCTTGCCACTGTAGTACCTTCTTCTTCTGGATCGTGTTTTAAGATGATTCAGATTATAGCTCGCTTCACATTTTAATTAAAAAAAAAATACCGAAGGATGGTTAAACAAATGTTAAATCATGAACAATACAAATGTTTAATTACATATATTATAAATAAACTTTATATTAAACCCGAAGACATCAACGATTGAAATAAATCAATATCCTCAAACTACGACCAAAAATACATTTCTCTATTACACCATTACATGATCTGTCAAAAATGACAGCTGTCATTCACTCTACAGAACCTGTCCCAAGTGATGTGCTTGCCACGGTTAGTTCAATGCCTACTTTCCTGCAAGAAAACGAAGAAATCCTTACCGCTTTTAGATTCTCTAACGATCTGAAATTCCTTAGATTTCCCCTGGATTCTAATTTTAAAGCGTTAAAGTCGAATTCGTCGTAGTTCCTTAGAGTCTGCCTGAAATAGGCGTCGGCGTCGCCGAATTGATACGGTATCTTCTTCAGAAGGGCGCCGTAGTTCTGTATGATCTGCGTGCTCTTCTCGATGAAGGTGTAATTGGCGGATCGCCTCCTATTTCTCGTCGGCGGCTCCTTTATGTCCGAATCGGAGTACTTAAGCGACAACCGGTGCAAGCTCGAAGAATTTCTGCTCTGAAAGAGGAACAATATAATTTATATACTATGAAAAGTCATCTGTCAATAATTACCTTCATACCGATTGTTTGTGGTGGCCGGGATTTTTCGCGATTCACTGTGTATATGCCTGGAATGTACGGCAGAAAACTGCTCGTCACAGTTTCGACGTGGAATAATATATAAATAAATAATAGCCGTTCAAAGACGAGAAAATTGTAGAATAAAGGTATGAAGGGAGGTGATTAGAAAAAATTATCAAACAAAACTCGTGTCACTTGACAGAAAAAAATATAAGTGTCTAGATTATCTCGAAATACGAAACCAGTTTGAATAAAATTCTAATCTTCTCACAATAATTTTTAGTAAATTAGGAGGACCATGTGAGAAAGCAGCAATCGTTGTCCATCTGATAATTCTCTATTATATCTCTCTACATTGTGAATAATTTACAACTGTTTGGGACTTCTTACATAAAAACACAAGCAGGTTCACAATCAGACACCATCTTGTTTTATTTATAAGTTTTATCACAGTTTTATAACCTTTTTTCCCCACCAACAGTTCTATGGCGGCTTATTCAAATATATTACAATATTTATACTTATCTATAAGTTACTGCTCAATAAAAATATGCCAGAAAAAAATATATTTCGAATTAACCTAAATAAGAATTAACGCAAGGTGTATAATAAAAAAAAAACAGGATTTTGTTTGATCCAAAAGAAGTGTCCTACGCTAGACTTCCTAAATAATTAAATGTTGCGGTGAATATTAGTATAAATACGGTACAATGTTAACGATAATCAATTTTTTACATGTTTTTATTTCAATTTAGCGTAAAGGTAAAATAACTTTTTGTTAAGGCATCGTAAAATACCATCACGAAACGGTACAATTCACTGAAGTAAACATACATTTTATTTATAATACGTATAAAGGGGTCAAACGATTAAAACGCCCGTGTTTATTAAAAATAAACCGTTTACAACTTGTCAACACGTAATTTTATATTTAAAAAGAACAATGAGTATCGTTGTAAATAAAGCTTGTCGTATAGCAACAACCGGTTTAAAATTGGAACGATCGCAAATATTATGCCGGCCAAACGAATTTTAAATATTTCTCGTATTGTATTTATTAAAGCTTCTTTTTTTATATATAATTTAAAGATTTTCACCATTACTTCTTGTGATATTTGAAATATAAAAAAAGATGTTATTCGAAAATATAATTCTGGGGTATTTTTCGTATCGTCATGTTGTAAATCCATCAATTATTTACCATTGTGTTTGTAGTAGGGGGGTACTAAACAGCTGTTGCATCATATGTATAAAGTGTTGTACATTTATTGTATGGAAGATAACTAGTTAAAGGTTCCGAGTTCCGATGCAAATTCTGGAAATGACTTCGTTTCTCACCAAAAACTGATACCGCAAAGGTAACAGACCCTTTTTTTACCATTTATCGCGTGATTAATACCAATTTCTACGTTAGTGTAACTTAAATTTACATTTATAATACGGATTCGAGTGAATTCTCGTCGAATCTCAGCTGCCCTCGTCGGCTTTCGCGGCTCACGCAAATAAACAACTCCTAATCCTAGTATCTCGCTCATTTTTTTTCGGTAATACCGGCTCGGTTTTAGGTTAAAAATTTCTATCTGAAAAAAAAAGATGAAATCCATCGATAAATGTGCAAACCATTGGACTAGAATCACTAACACACACCATTCATTCTTCGACTGCAATTAATACACACTTCATGTACTCAATAACTACTACCGACAGACAGATCTTTTCTGTATCGCACGCAATGGCAAGAGTCGCTATCAAACTTGAGTCGAACGATCCGAGATTGGTGGAGGAGACTAAACAAAAACTTCACGAACAGTTAAATGGAAGTGAGTCAATATGAATATATCGGTTTTTTTTTTTATGGCTTTTCTAATTGAATTGTTTCACTTTAGTTAAAGAACCATGGTTAATAAATGGTTTATATGATGCATACCTTTCGTCAAATTCTACACGATTGATTGAGATTTGGTGAATGTAAAAGAACCTCATTATAGTTTCTTGTTTGACAGGTAAGTTTTGCTTTTTTTTTCTTTGGTTTATTATATGCAAATAATCTGGGATTTTTTAAAGTGGTGTTTTTGTTTGCTCTGTCTGTAGGATATCGGAGTCTATCAGGAGTTCAAAAGACAATATGAAGATCCAGGGCCTTTCTTTATTAGGACACATTGTTAAGAGCGAGCCGGCTTGGATATATAAAATTACGAATCATAATTTGATGAAGGATCTATTGAAATTGTTAAAGGTACCGAATTTTTTATTATTTGTTTGTTTTTTTTTTTTTGTGGTGAAAATGATCTTGATAAAGAGTTTGGCTTATCTCGCGAAATCGTAAACAATGATAACATTTAACGTGACGTACACAGGGTGTTAAAAATATTGAACACAATTAAATCAATAGTAAACCGTTTTTTATAGTTAACAAGAAAAAAATTAAGTAATGGTAAATATTTTTTTGGTGTTACAGAAACAATTAATTGTGGTGAAAGCTTTTAGGAGATTTGTAACAACAAATTCGGTATAATTTCAACATTTATCTATAAAATTTAGAATATTTATCTGTAAAATGTTTAGGCACCTGTAAACTTTTGCAGAGTTCAAGCTAATTATTAATATCATATGAAATCATGTTTGGAAAGGAATGTTTAAGTTTATTGTTTGAATGTCATAACTCGTGTTCATGATTCACAGCTCTTGTTTTGATTTTGAACATATTTGTATCATAATAAAGCTGTTTTCTATGTTAAAATAATTTTGCAGACTTCTTTTTGTTGCTGATAGGAATGTAGAATTATCTACATTTCATTGTAGATAATTCTAAAGAAAATTAATTTATATAAATGTAAAAAGAAAGAAAAATAATTATATAAATGTAAGTTGATCAATTTTATTTTTTGTGGGCTTAACTTTTTATATTTAATGATCAAGTTTTAATATTTTTATATATGGAGATTTATACATTTTTTTTGCTTTTACTTACATTAAACTTAATTACAAACAATTTTCACCGAAATAATTGGTATAATACTGAAGAATTTAAGGTGTAAAAATTGTGATAGTCAAAATTTAATATTTTAAATGAATTAAACACTACTTTCAATTTTTTTTTGTGTACTAAATATTCCCGTCTATTAAAAAAAAAAATATATGAAAACTATTTAGAGGAGATTTATTTTTCTGTCTTGCGCTATCCATAATTTATTGACAATGTAAAACTGGCTTAAGAAAATAACATGATTTAGCTGGTATATGTCCATCTTTGAATACTTAATTTGAATATTTTAGCTTTCCTTACAAAATGTTCCAGATACTAATTATTATGAAAACTATAAGTGATGAGTTTAGTATATTATGCTTAGTAAAAATTTTAAACTCCTTTTAGCACTATCAGATTCCGCAAAAAGAAATAATTAATTTAAAATAAACAAGCTTTCAGCAATTAAACTTTTCTTACAAGCAAAGGCACCCAAGTGGTCATCGCCGATTTTGATAAAATTTATAATAATAAAATAATAACATACAATTTCTGGCTTAAATACAATGCGACAATATATTCTATTCTAAAAATCTAAAGAGAAATTGTCTACGGTAGGCGTATATAAAAATGACGACATCTTCCCTAAAACGGACATTTAGAAAAAAATCCAAAAACACGTAACTTTTATTTTTTCATGTAGTTTACAGATAAATAGGAAAAACATAAATTCATAATATACAAGGGCGGCGGGGAGAAAAAAAATCACATTTTTTGAACCCCCTAACGATCCCGCGCGTGCGCCACTGTTCTTTTTCCACCTGAAATGTAGGGTTACTAACAAGGAACAATCTCGTTTTTATCCGAACTCGATATCTCTTCTCGTTTCCGAAATATTGCGAAAAATGTAATTTTGGGGGTAACTTTGAGTCGCCATTACACCCTCTAAAACCAAAAACGGGACGCTAAAAAAAAATACGGGTCAAATATTTTTCGTTGTTCTACATTCCTACCAAATTTTATCAAAATCGGCGATGACCACTTGGGTGCCTTTGCTTGTTAGTGCAACAACGGTTTATGATCACACAGTATAAAAATTATAAATTCTAATGTGGTTTTAATATGCAAAGAACTTTCTGTTGTAACAGTACATAAAAGCCAGTTTCTCAATCTTAAATCGTTTTGAAAAAGAATCACAAATCCGTAAATGCGATTCAGGCATTCTTTAAAGAGAATTTATAATACTTGGAAGACTTTTTTTTTATATATATAACAAAATATATTTCGAATTTAATGTGGAATACAATAAGCTACTTATATACATATTGTTTCGTTAAAAAATGTATTGTTTCCTACAGGCTTACGGATCACTTAGTACACGTAAAAGTATTTTCAATTTATGAAGTCAATACAGCAATATGTATTTCAATTATCAAAATTTTAATTCAGCTAATAGTTGCTTAATAAATAAAATTGCCATATAAAAAAAACTCTTTCTATATATAGGGTGTTACATTTAAATAATGAAATAAGTATTCATTCACCTACTTTTGAAACGCTCTATTTAGCAATAATATGTTTAGGTTATGCATCACTGAATTTTATAAAACTTGTAGAGAAAATTTGTTTCAAAAATGAAAAATAGAGCTTGAAATTAAACAGCAAGCCTTTGCTAGAACATTCTGTATACAGTAGCTTAATTATTAATGTCAAGCAAAGCCATTGGGTTGTTTTCACTAACATGATCCTATAACAGTTAATACTATTGATACAAAACTACACTGGGCCAAAAGTTAGGTGGTGAGGAACCCTATGGATAATTTTTATCTAACGCTTTTGGTTATTAAAGGATAACTCGGTGTATTGAACACCCTCAAATAAAAACGACCAAAGCGTAGAAGAATAATATTATATTATAATAATAATTATTATATTATATTAGTATTATAATTATTTACGAATGAATAAACAGCTATTTTTCTTGAAATGTCTTTGCCTAATAAATCGTCTTTTCTATTTGAAATCATGTTATTTTTGCTGATATATATCACCAGGCATGCCATGCTTTGGCAATATTTCTGAACATGTCTTATAAAGATCAAACTTAGTAGTTTGTATAAAGCCATATTATTTAATTTTATTTTTTTTACATAAAATTGTGAAGGGGAAGAATGCATAATATAGGGTGTTCTATTTGAAATAAAGTATGCGTTTATCTAATTTTGAGACACTCTATATAATCAAGAACATTTTAAATTATGCAAATGAATTTACGAATTTTATAAAACCTTTGTACATTTTTTTTCCAAAATGAAAATTAAAACTGTAATAAAAAATCCAAGCTTTCCTGGAACACTCTGTGCAGTAGCTTAATTAATAATGTAAATAAACTCATTGATTTGTTTTTACCAACATGATCCTATAACAGTTAATACATTCAACAGTGTCACTAACGATAAGTAAAAACTGCACTGGGCCAAAAGTTAGGACTTGAGGAACTCTATGATAATTTTAATAAATGAATATCGCTTTTGTAGTCAAACGATAATTTGGCATATTGAGCCTCCTAGAGTGAAAACAACCAAACATAGGAGACACTAGCAACAAACTTAGTATTTAAGCATTTGATAATATCTGGGGTTTGTAGCTAAAAGGGCTAATGTCAATATTTTGCCGTTTTCAGTAAATCGTTGCATTTTATTTATTTTCATATTTTGTTTGGGTATTCTATGTGCTGAGCCAAAGTTGGTAAGTAAAGTTTGCACTCAATTTAAGCTGTAATCAAAAGTATTTTTGATGAAAACTTCAAGTGTAATTTTCTCAAATGTGAACAGTTTTGACATTGGCCCTTTTAGCTCCAAGGCACAGATATTATGTATGAAGTGAGCAGGTATCATTTCTCGAGTGTCTCCATCAAACACCATATTTTCTATTTGAAATGTTATTTTTGCTGATATATAGCACCAGGCATGCCATGCTTAGCCCATACATATTTCTGAACATGTCTTATAAAGATCAGACTTAGTACTTTGTATAAAGCCATTTATAATTTTGCGTTTATCTAATTTTGAGACACTCTATACAATCAAAAACATTTTAAATTATGCAACATTTAATTTTATAAAACCTTTGTATATTTTTTTTTTCAAAATGAAAATTAAAACTGTAATCAAAAATCCAAGCTTTGCTGGAACACTCTGTGCAGTAGCTTAATTAATAATGTAAATAAACTCAATTGTTTTGTTTTTACGAACATGATCCTATAACAGTTAATACATCCAACAGTGTCACTAATGATAAGTAAAAACTGCACTGGACCAAAAGTTAGGAGTTGAGGAACTCTATGATAATTTAAATAAAAGAATATCGCTTTTGTAGTCAAACGATAATTTGGCATATTGAGCCTTCTCGAGTGAAAACAACCAAATATAGGAGACACTAGCAACAAACTTAGTATTTAAGCATTTGATAATATCTGGGAATTGCAGCTAAAAGGGCTAATGTCAAAATATTTTGCCGTTTTCAGTAAACCATTGTATTTTATTTATTTTCATATTTTGTTCGAGTATTCTACGAGCTGAGCCAAAGTTGGTAAGTAAAGTTAGCACTCAATTTAAGCTGTAATCAAAAGTAATTTTTGATGAAAACTTCAAGTGTGATTTTCTCAAATGTGAACAATTTTGACATTGGCCTTTTAGCTCCAAGGCACAGATATTATGTAAGGAGTGGGCAGGTATTATTTCTCGAGTGTCTCCGTCTAACACCATATTTTCTATTTGAAATGTTATATCTTGATCATTTTCTTAAGATGTTTTATAAACATCTGTATTTTAATTAGATTTTTCTATTTCGTGTTAGAAAATATTATAAACATGCGCAAGAGACTGTATTTAATCGACATGCTAAATCCATTTCAGCACGAAACGGAAATAATAGCATTAATAACCGCCCTGATGGCACTCATCGCCTTGATACCTTCCATACCTTCACAGATGAAAGAATTTTTGGCAGACGTTTTCGACATATTCGGGTAAGTGTCCGACTCGTATCCGTTGTGTTTCGTCGCGCTAACGATTCGATTCGCAGCCGATTGGCCAGCTGGAATTGCGACCAAACCGGTAAGATACACGAAGAACAGATGGCGCACATGCAGATCACCTTGTACTCCTTCTTCTTGAGGCTATATGGGATGTACCCTTGTAATTTCGTCGCTTACCTCCGTGACCAATACCGCAACAAAAATCTCACACCAATATTTTGTCATACCATTAAGGTAAATCAATACAACAACACATATTTTTCAACATATATAGAGAGGGTGATTCACTGGTAGGGAAATTCTCTATAACTCGTAAACACTTACGGTAAAGTTACAGCCACTATTTATTCATTAATTTGTTTTTGTTTTATTTTGCCAGCACGCGTCTTAGTTTTAATTCTTAGTAAACCGTGCATTTACTCCAATCGTAGCAGATTTTGCCGGTACCAGATCCGTCTCCATGACTCCCGACTATAGATCGTAGTCGCATTTCGGGTATGACACGACAATAGTTTTCTCCATTCCTGTAGGAATATAAATCGTAGTCGCCCGTCGGGTGTGACAGGACGTTGGTTTTACCGTCCCTGGCTGATCGTAGCCCGTAGTCGTAGTTGAACGTGGCACGGCGCGATCTTCCGTTTGTTGTTCGGTTGTAGTTCGTAGTTGTACCTCGTTTAGGGCACGACACAACCTTCCACCTATAATAATAATAATAATAATAATAACAACAAATTCATTTTTGGACATAAGAACAAAGATAATGTCATATACACAAAATTAAAGCAGTTACACGCTACATTTTAAAGTCGTCCACATGATAGTAGCACTCTCGCAGCAATTAGTCCCTCAAAGGAGATTTAAACTTTAACAGTGAAAGTTCACGTACCGAGGATGGTGATCTATTATACAGTTTATAACTGACAACACCTCACGTTCGATTATAGACTGTAGTCGCCCTTCGAGTGAGACACAGCGTAATCATCTATCTCGTGTTCGGTTGCGGTTCGTAGTCGCTCCTCGGGCGTTACGCAATGTAATTTCCTGATTCCTTTTTTTTTTGTTTCGTCGAACAATAATTCGTAGTCGTCCCTAGGGTGTGACACGACGTTAGTTTTACGGTAGCCGACCTAAAATCCGCGCCTAGAGACGGGTGTTTCGAGGTACAATTACATTTTCTTTAACATTGGTACGTTCAGGCTGGGTTCTACAATCACTATCCAAAATAGACATTTGCGCACATTTTTGACAGCCCAAAATTGATGTTTTCCGCCGCCATGGCGGACAATAGTGTAGCAACCGCGGAAAAAATAAATATTATTTAAAACGTTTTTGTTTTCGAGCGACCCGTGTTTTTTTTTTTTTTGTGTAATCCGATGCAATGTACAACACTAACATTGTACAGATTAAAAATCAAAAGCGACAACTTTTGAAATTACATTGCATAGGATTGACTGAAAATTAATTATAAACGATTGCAGTGCCCTCATCGCTTTTTTTCCGAAATACTTTTTAAAGCCTGCTCTTAATACATACCTTTCCGAGAAATAAAACGAAAATTCCGTTAAATAAATCGATAATTTTATTGTAAATCATTGTTGTGTATGTAGTATTAAATGGACAATGGATACAGTAAAAATTATAACTTAAACAAAAATTACTTGGTGGTGGCAAAAATGGAGTCCTGCTGAATATTACTGACTAATTGAAATTATGAAACTTAAAGTAAATGCAGGTAAAATTATATCCAATTTTCCAACTAATAAATAAGAAAAATATTTGCGATTTTGGTAGTCCCTCGGCTTTGAGTGTGCTCGGTTGGTATTCGGCGCACAGAGCGGGTTTCGCCCGTATATCAGCCCGAGATAGTCCAGTCTTTGTCCCTGCAGATGTATTCGGCTCTCTAGGTACATACGCGGAACTCCCAGCATACGGCTGCACCACAACTCAGCTCGCTTGCTGATATTACGCAATTTACCACAATTGCGAAAATCCTCATTTAGGTGATTATTCTCCGGCACTAACAGTTGGCCAAAGCCAACTGGGGAGTAGGGGGAACGCGTTAACGCTCAGTACGATTCACTTTTACCAATATATGAGTATTTATTTTATTGGTGCTTAATGGCGGCTCCTTGTGCTACCGCCCTGTGGATTGCCTACTTGTTGCGTACGCGCATTTTCTCACGCTTTCTGTCCCTCGCACTATTCTAATCAATGACGTTGCGCTATACTCGTGACCCTCGCGAGCATTTTTCATTGCATGAGATACTTTTTGACGGAGGTTACGTCACTGCACATACTCATGCAGACTACAACTAAAAATATGCCTACAATTCGTTCACACAAATAAAATGAAGTCATTTTTTTTTTCTTCTAATAATGAATTAAATGATAAATAAAAATTAAAATAAAATATATACCAGGCGTACCGTTGCACTAGCAATGCGTGGTGGAACTTCGCCGTTAGATGGATCTGCAAGCTGGATATCGGAGAACTTTGTTCTCTTGTGAAAATTAACTTTTTTCAATATTTATTATCTGGTAGTGTAAGTAAAGCAAATCTACCAAAGAAGACGTTGTTAATATAAATTACATTTTTTTTAGAAAATTAAAGAAATCATGAAATGGATAAGTTGTCTTATTTGTTCAAAATTTACTGATATTTTCAAAAATGCATTTAAAAAAAACAAAACTAAGGGCCATAACGAAGTTATGAAACATCCTATATAAATGCCGATAATTCTATGTTACAGATTATAAAAAAACATGGTCCTAAAACTTATACAGGGTGTATCAAATAAATAAGTAAATTTTGCTTGGGTGTTAACTACACGAAATATAAAGCACAAACCCACCGAAACCGGATTTCTTCATTAAAGAATAAAAATAGTAAAATTTAGAGCCAAAAATTCTTTCTTCTTTAGTCCGGGCCTGATGCAAGGAAACGTCATGTTAAGCACCCGCTAAACGTGGTATTATGTATAAATACATTGCACTCATTTAGTATTATTCTTAATGGTATTGCCGTAAGTTCATTTAACGTCATTTTGATAAAATAAACGGCCCTTGTTAAAATAGCAAAACTGAGGCATTTTAAATTTCTTCTTTTTTATAAAATAAACATTCCTTATTTGTTAAGAGCATTCTACGTAAGTCTACAAAGTATTATTTTTAATATCCTGATAAGACGTTCGAGTTTCACCGTTATGCGACTTCAGTAGTTACAAAAAACGTAAATATTTTTCTTTTGCTTTGTCGAATCGAGAGTTAGTTGTTAATAAACGGTACCACATGAATCTGAGTTATTTCTTTGGATTTATTTAATCATATAACGCAAAATGAATTGAATCGAATTACACAGAAATAAATGTAGATACAGAAAATTTGCAAACACGCCTTTTTACTAATGATATCGCGCGAAAATGAATCTATACATTTCCGCGCTTTTGCCGATGCATCAAGCTTCGATTTTCTTTATATGAAATCATGATGGTACTGAAAAGGATCGTTTTTTCGAGACTGGAAGAATTGAAATAAAATGTTCGAAGTGGCTTGCACTCCAAGCGGCGATCCACACAAAAGTAACGGCGGTAATGGCTGAATGATAGTGGTATGTGGAGGTATACTCGGGACAGCATTTAGGTTGGGCATAGGTGCGGCTCTAGCCCACGGCATTTATAAAATATATTTTTTTCTCGTTAATGCTTACAGATAGACCCCCTGTGCATTAAGACTTTTTGATCGTACATGATTACAGCTCTATATCTGATACATCCTGTATTTTTGTTGTAGAGCGTATGGCTATGAAAAGCATCCATCTATTACTGTCCATTCAGTACCTCGTATAAATTATGAAGAATGTCTGATATAAGTTAAGATATGACATAAATGTGTATTTTTACAATATATATTGTTTAAACCTCCTATACCTTTAATTAATTGTATATGATTACAGCTGCTACATATTATTATATTTACCTCTATATCTGATACACCGTATTTGTTTTCCCCTATATCTGTTACCGTTTACGAGCTATAGTGGAATTCCTTACTAGTGAAACACTCTGTTCAATAATTATCACATGTTATTATTATTATTATTACTATGATAGCCTATGTTGGAAAGAGTCAAAATGCACCCCCACCTAGTAACAACCTCCACCTATAACGAAACCTCAACGGAGAGATGGAAAAAAATGGCTGCTCACGACGTAACCGTAGAGTGTGAAGGCTATTCCTTAGATTTACCGGATCGTTGCACCTACGATCAATGCGTCCTATCTACGCCTCGACCGAAATCCACCACTTCTATACTGAATTCGGACAATCCGTGCCAGTTGGATAGCCTGAAGGTCATCTCGGCGCAGAGGGCGGTCGCGCAGGACGGCGATTTTTTCAGTCCCAGTATGATCTTGCATTGTCCCACGCCTCCCGTCAGCGAGAAGTCCCTACCAACGAACATACCGTTCGCGCAGATGCAGGTATTGCGTGTTATTCTTTCTTCTAGAGTCCGCGTTCGCTCTACGAATTAATTATTTCGATCTATTCGGCTCGCAGAGTAACGTCCAAACCACGTTGATATCGTCGGTTACGCAGATCACTCAGGAAAGTTCCTCGCCACCGGAAGCAGCTATCGAGGCCACGCCGGAAACTACGCCGGTGCGGGTGAGTTGGAAAAAAGTACACTTCTCACAGGAAAAATCGGGACACCAGCAATTCAGAATTATAAAATTTCTTGATTGTAAATGCAACTTTCGGAGGACGTATTCACTTATCATAGCCATAAATCACTTAATTATGTATATTACCGCGATCAAAGGTAACGACTAGAAATTTAAAAGGAAAAATAAGTATATAGAGAGGAAAAGGTTTATGTATAGAATAAACAAATCAGAGTTTCGGTGGCGGCGTTTCCTTTAGAAATACCAATGAAAAAGAAAATACATAAAAACAAAAAGAACTCTTGAATAGACGCCTTCATTTAGAAATATATTGCTATGATATTTAAGGTATGGAATCTATTTTAAAGGCATTCACAACAAGGTTCTAGACTAAAGGAACAAGTAATTCAAAAGTAAGGCGTGTACTCAGTTGCCTACTCTACAGGCGAATTATAATTTTGTTAAAGATAGTTATTTAAAATGAATAATATTAGCATTAGGTGCTAAATATTGCTTTATTGTAATGTAAACTTTATTTTTTATGTTAATTCAAACTGACCTGGAGATTTTTCAATCTCTGGGGTGTTTTGAGTTCAACGTTTGGCGTATTCCCCTCAATCTATAGAAAATAACGGTATTTTAATGACGATTAGCTTTATCTTTCAAAATTCAGGTTGGTCGACCTGTGTGATAACAATCGAAGGCTGTTGACCGTTGAATATGATTTGAATTCTCATTCTGTTGGTGGCTACAAGACACGACGGTTGTCTTAATCTTCCTATAACGTTTTTGCCACAATTTTAAAAAAAATTATCAAAGTTCCAAGAAGTTTTACCTAAAAAAGTATCGATACAAATCCTGTTTATTAAATCCATATCGAATACCTGAATTTGCCAAGAAAATATCCTATAAATATCCTAGGAAGACCCGACCAGATAGCCTTTTCCATGCCTTTGACCGAGACCGGGGGGCCCATCTAACTGAACCGCCTTCTCCAGCACAAGAGTTTGCCAGCGTCGTGTCTTTTCAAGTTAGTATCTCCTTAGAATCACGTCACCTAAAACAGAACGGAATTAATTCAGTTCCCTTTCAAATTTAATCAGAAACTTATATTTTTGTGTAATTTATTTTCACCATACGATAATTTGGGGGTTGGTTTATAAGAACCGCCATGTAGTTTAGTATTTTAGTAATTTTTTTATATGTAAGGGTTGTATAAAAATATCACCGAGTTGATCTCTGATAAAATAGCTATCTTTAACAAATAACGTAAATCATAGATAATCGTTTGCTTTAAAAATTTTAGTATTTGCCGTTTACAGATAGATGGCGCCGTTATTTATTTGATTTTTAATTTATTATATGACGTTTCCATAACCTCATTAGTTTTCAAATGCCAGGAGAGTTGGAAGACGTGTTTTTGTATTAAAGATTGTCTTATATAGTATTTTCTGATTTCATTTTACGTACCTTTGTGATCATTAGAGTCTCAATTTGATAAGGAAACATAGCATTTGGGTAAATAAATAAAGATTTAAGCTTGTTTTGGTTTGAAACGTTGTTTTTTATTTGTACAGTAAGTGTTTACATCGATTTTCGATAGTTACTTATATCAAAATTTAATAAACCGAGAAAGGGCTTTGAGGGTGCGCCTGTTAGGTGAGAAAACTGCCTATTCGTTAATAAGCGTCCGGAGTACGATTCTGACAGACGATCTGATCCCCTTTGAAGCGTCCCGTGCCACCTAGCAGGTAGGAAGTCACTTTCCACAGTTTTCTTGCACTTACTTAGAGAGGTCGCTGGGTGTATTGAAACCACTAATTTATTTAATTTGATTTTTATTGAAAAAAAAAAGAAAATCGTAAACGGACAAGCCAAATAAATTAAAGTAAATTGAACATAATAATAATATTATTTTGAATGTTAAAAAAATAAATTTTAAAAATCCCGGGCATTGTGTTCTGAAAAACAGAGCAATATATGTATTTAACTTGTTTGATGTTATGTAGAGATAATTCTTTTTTAAGAAAACATGTGGTGATGGGATTTTATCATTTAAAATTATGTTACTCGTTAGTGCTGCTTTGATATTAGTTACTTACTTGGATTTATGCTCGCGAATATTAGTTTAGTAATAGATAATATGTCAGTCAGCCTCCTCAGTTTTGGGATGATGTAATTTTCACAGATTTATTGACTACTATTGACACTATTATTGATGTATTAATTACTATTTTTGTTTAATATTCTTAAATATTGTATTACTATAAGGTTTTCTTCTATCTATAAAAAATTACCAAAACCAGGTTTAAGATTATTTATAAAATTCTTAAATAAAGCAATTAAGTTCGCAAAGAAATTATTTATTTTATGAGAACCCTCCGTTTATTGTATTTTCAGTTAATATATCTTAGCTATCGTCTGTGTAATCTGACATCGTTGATCTATTTTCTTAAAATATGGCCAACACTGGTTCTCTTTACAAACTGTCTTTATGTAGCACAGGTTTATTAACAATTATTTAAATATTATTGGATTTATAATACGTAACAAACATTTGTAAGAAAGCATATTGTTCGTCAATCTCAGTTAGTGCTAAAATATTCATTGTTGAATTTGAATACTTTTTCGTTGCTACTGCCCGAAGCTGTGTTACAGACCAAAAGTGTTAGCTAAATTTCAATAAAATACAACGACATTGGATTACACAGGCGATAGTTACGATATATTTCTTGAAAATACAATAAACGGAAGGTTAATAAAATAAATAATTTCTTTGCGAAATTAATTGCTTTAAAAATTTTGTAAATAATGAACACTAAACAACAACAATAATGAATACATCAATAATAATAGTGTAATTAATCAATGTGAAAATCACATTGTTCAAAAACTCAGGAAGCTGATTGATATATTGTCCATAAATCAAACTAAGCAACTAATATCATAGTAATAAGTAATATAATTTTAAAATCCCATCGCCATATGTTTTCTTAAAAAAAAGAATTATCTCTACATAACATCAAACAAGTTAAATACATATATGTGTATTTCTAAATGGTGCCGTCTACTCAAGAGGCCTTTTAGTTGTTATGTATTTTTTTTTGCACTAATATTTCCGTATTCGGTATTTCTAAGGAAACACCGCCACCGAAATTCCAATGTGTTTATTTAGTGTATAAACCTTTTCTCTAAATATATTTATATTTCTGTTTAAATTTTTTGTCTTTACCTTTGATCGCAATAATATGCATTTACACCCAAGAAATTTTAAAAGTCACGATTGCTGGTGTCCCGATTTATCCTGTGAGAAGTGTACCTTAGGACCTTTGTTGTGTGTAATTTTCTGAGATTTATGTAATAAATCCCTAATTATGTATACTAGCAGGCTTAAAACTGGGATATTATTCCGCAGACTCCCACATTATCATTAAGAAAGTAAGAGAAAACAGAAAAGATTTTAAATGCAATAAGTCTTCTTTCAATAATTTTCATTAATAAAGTGGATGTTTGAAAAAATAGAAAAAAACAAAGCGGAACAAATTATTGGATGCGGCTTAGGGTTATCGATACTTTTGAAAAAAATATATTACAGGAAAATAAATATGAATATCGTGATATTCCAGGATAACAGAATGAATATACGAGTACCACCTCCGAATTCCACAATAGCCAAGGCTCATACGTTCGCCACCAGGATAGTGCCCCTAAATTCCGGTCAAAATACACCGATAAATTCTCAACCGTCTTCTCCAATGCGAAAAGAAATGACATCCTTTACGTTTCAAGACATACCACGGCACTCTTCCACTTTCGCCAGTATAAAAAGAGAATCGGGCGGCAGGTTACAGAAACTCATACAGGACAGAACGCAGGTATTTGCAAGAGCATCCAGTATACATACCCTTCAAGCACGGTTGTATTATACCACTGTAATCTCGAGTGAAGGAACGATGGGCGCATTCTTATACTTTGGTCATTTTCAAATTATATTTATTGTAATGGAATGCATACTCGATACTATTTAAATGTAAAGTTACTATTTTACTTAGTTATATTTTAAAACTAATTAGATATAATAGAAAAAAGGATATAATATGTAGCAGCAGACAGCCAGACGATGTCCAGGTGATGTAGGAAATCTCTGCATTTGGCAAGTCCTTCAAACATTTTCCTTCAGAATATTCCCTTCAGGAAGTAAGATGATCAGCAGTGACATACCTACACATCGAATATGAATATTAGAATTTGAATAGTATATTTTTACAATAGATATTGACAGATCAAATTTGGATCCAAGTTCAATTCAAATGAACATTCTCATTTTTTTTTACAATGTATTTATGTCATTTAAATTTAGTCCAATAATGTTTGTATGTGCATTGGCAGTCCAATTGCTTTGATACGTCAACAGAAAGACATGGAAAATTGCTGGAAATTCGGTTTCGTAACAATTATATTTGTGTATAAATGGTTGCCTACTTTTTGTGTACAGTAATGAATTTTAAGATTGTTAATTTTACATAGTAATAAGTGTTTAAAAATTTTACATGTATTTTTCTCTTGTACAAGAGACACTTACCTTTATTATATTTTAATTATAAGGTGATTCCAAAATTTTGCAATAATTATTTATTTTTATTTCGTTTAAACATTCGACAGTCCATTCGGTCACATGGGCATTCTCATGTATTAAACAAAGTATATTCCCCTCATTTCGGTTAAATTAACGGACATTCTGCGACAGTTGAACCCCATGTCGAAGACAATCGCTTTCAAGTCGGTTAATTTTTTCCATTCGAAACGATTCACTAGCCAACCTGAGTCAGAGGCAGACGTGTCTCAATTTGTTTCGAAAAATTTAACGGCTATTTCGATAAAATCTAATTTTATCCTAAATTACAACCTAAAAATAATTGTTAATTGTTAAACAAAGTTTATCACATAAATATTATCCAAATTACCTATTACTTTTGGGTAATTTTTCTTCAACGACGATTTTCCCGAGTAATGTTCCTGTCCTGATCGAGCCATCCTCCGTGATCTGAAGTACCTACAATGTACCAGGACCCATATCCGATACCCGACTATTCCAAACCACTCCGATGTCCGCAGAATTCGTCCTTGTAGAAGGTATTCCTTGTCAAATCTACCGATAAAAATAAACGTATTATTTCAATTCTAATCTAAATTTAATTATACTTATAAGAAATTCCATTTTAATACGTTCAGCAAATTTTTGGGTTAGGAATTCGTTTGTATCATTGCTGAACGGTTTGCAGTTACTTGGGAAAAATTTGTATAAGTTGGTACTATTCTAGGTTAATATTTGATATGTATTTACGATACGAACCAATATCCAGCAGTTTTACCATCAAGGTTGGTCATTCTGATTCACACGTTTAAGCATAACATAACTTCCGTTTGAACGTTCAGAAAACGCGGGAATTTTGAAATTTAATTTAGAAGTATTCACATTATTGACAATGAATTTATTGCAAAAAAGTGGAATTACTAATAAAACGTTGGTGTTATTAATTAAGCTGACTCACGTACTTACCTGAGATAATAATATCCTCAGACTTATGTCTGATTTTATACAGGTTCACATTTTGAATTTTTTTTTCTAAATAAAACCACTTTTATTCGCACTTAAACGTTTTCATTATACGTGAGAGATTGATTACCATTGAAGTACAACACTATTGTGCCTACGACATCATCTAAACTGGTCATTAACATGCAAATTGAAGGAGAGGACATTTTGGCAACAGTCTTGCACGCCTGCTTGATACGTACTGAAATCATAAGAGGGGTAACTAGCTATTCGTTATTTTTTTGATGTCAACGTGCTTCAATCGGAAATTCTCGCCCTGCATGCCATCTGGCTTGTGAGAGAACACACTTTTAATTCAAAATTGATAAATATAGATGACACTGGGATGTATAAAGTTTGATTTTTACTAATTTAATTAATGTATTTCTTTTAAAATTTATTTTTTTAATCCGGGCTGTATGCTACTCTGTAGCGTTACAAATAATATTGGCGCCCAACATGGGGCGTAACAATATATATATATTACCGTTAATTTAAATAACTTTGAATTTTGAATTATGACTCAACTGTAGTTAGAATTTAAAGACACGCCAATCGTTCCTTTACTTTTGATTATACCGGTATAGTAATAATGAAAATTATAATTTTAACATTTTTTTGGGGGATAAATTGTATTAGTCGAACGTGGTGTGCCTGTTTTAAGATGGGCGACGGGAGATCCCCTTTCGTCGTGGTGCCCACGAGTCCGTCGAGAGGCGTTCTGTCTTCGGAGACCAGCGCGCCCGGCAGTCCCATTCCTATGCAGAGGCTGGAGTCGCCGTTCAGCCAGGAGGATGAGGAAGTATCGCAGATCGTTCGGCACGGCGAGGCTGTACAGCATCCGGGGGTCAGGCAGTGCGATAGCGTCTTGCACGAAGTGGAGGGATTTAGAGGTGAGGCGGATTATAAGACAAAGCGTTATTAGTAACATTGTAATCCCACGGGTATACAGGGTCCTGCAAAAGTGCGTCAGGCTTCTATATCTCTTACAAAGTTAAGAATTTCATGCATATGTCGGCTTATACTATATTGTAGTATGTACACTACAGGCCATTGAAGTTAGGACAACTAGTAAATTATTGCTAACTAAATAAAAACTACAGGAATTCGAAAGAAAATAAAAATGTATTCGTAGAAACAAAATATTTAGTCATTCGTGAGAAACTTACGGAAGTGGATTTTGTAAAATAGACGGCCATATTATAAAATTTATAGTTTTATATTCATCATAGAAATGTGTAGCACGGTGTTCGAAGATGGCGCCACAGAATTTCAACAAAAAAAAATTATTAATATGAATTGAATTCGTTGCTGATAACCTATGTTAAGTGCATTTTAATTAATAAAAATAATGCAGAAAATTTCTATAAATGAAATGGAAAAAACTGATAACTGAAAAATAAATTGTTATGGTAGTTACGTATTTCCATGTGATAGTCTAAATTATGTCATTATAAAAATCACTCACAACTTAAAAGTAGTAATTCTTTATAAAAGTATTTATTTTTCCTCATAGTTACAGTGGTACTGTATAAATAAAAATATAAATCTTTGCGTATATACGAATACTTTACAGTAAAGAAAGCAATAATAGTGTTAGTTATTGTTAGAATTAATATCTAGTTATTCCCTGTGTTTGACATATATGTAGGTCGTTAGGGAAATCTATTTAGTAGTGTTTAGTATAAGAAAAAGGTGTGTGTGTAAAAATTGTATCTGTCAGTCAAATTAAACGACTGTATTACTGTTATTCCACCAGTAGAAGAAAGCGCAACACACAATAGTTATACATATCATACAATAATAATACAAAAATTGCTAAATTCAAGAATAGTTATAAGGCAAGCAATTAGGGAATGATCATCAATAATCGAATCCTCTGTCTATGTGTTCCATCCTCTCCAGCAATGAATTCTCTAATATTTTATTTTCACCCTTACCACAAACCATGTCTTTCCAAAGTACTAAATCGAATTAAAAGGAAAGTCATTGCGCGAAATACAGTCACCCTGTTGGAGGCATGTGAGTGCATAATATTCTCCGTGATATAAATTGTTGTGTCTTTTCCAGAAGAAAACATCCTAGATAGAATTAGGAAAAAATATGAGATGACCCCAGTCGCTCTGAGGGACGTAATGTATGGTTATTTAATGACTCCAGGATCACGATGGAGTGTATATTTTTCTTCGCAGATTATATCTTCCACTCTTATTTCTTATGTCACCACACAAAACACGTCAATCGAATACTAAATTGTCGCAACTAAGTTTTTTTATTTTCTTGAAATAATTAACACTTTTTCATGTATTAGTTTTGCCAAAAAAGTATGCGTTTGTAATCTCAATAAGTGCCTTTTAGTCTAGGCCAGACTAGATTTACACAATAATCCTCAAAGCGGCTGGGTTCGTCTCAATTCTCAATTTTTTTCCTAGAATTATTTTATTTCGGTAACATAGACGTTTTGCTATATATTCCCATCAAGCGGTTGATTCTCAGCAATATATCTACTACAAAATTGCTGTTTTTATAAACTGACAAAAGACATTTCAATTCTATTCTCATTCCATTTCACATTTGTTTATCAGGCAAGATGACGTACGAAATGATAAAGAACAGCAGTTACTCGACACGCATTCACTTGACTTGAGCAAGTGACACATTCCATGTGCTTACAAAATTTGCGAATCTATACATTTATTTTTGTCCTAAATAATTTTGCAACAGGCAACGCCATCTACATTTTTTTGTATATACAGGGTGTATCAGATATAGAGGTAAATATAATAATATGTAGCAGCTGTAATCATATACAATCAAAAAGTCTTAATGCACAGGGGGTCTATGTGTAAGCATTAACGAGAAAAAAAATATTTTATAAATGCCGTGGGCTAGAGCCGCACCTGTGCCCAACCTAAATACTGTTCCGAGTATACCTCCACATACCACTATCATTCAGCCATTACCGCTGTTAGTTTTGTGTGGATCGCCGCTTGGAGTGCAAGCCACTTCGAACATTTTATTTAAATTCTTCCCGTCTCGAAAAAACGATCCTTTTCAGGACCATCATGCTTTCATTAAAGAAAATCGAAGCTTGATGCATCGGCAAAAGCGCGGGAATGTATATATTCATTTTCGCGCGATATCATAGTAAAAAGGCGTGTTTACAAATTGTCTGTATCTACATTTATTTCTGCGTAATTCGATTCAATTCATTTTGCGTTGTATGATTAAATAAATCCAAAAAAAATAACTCAGATTCATGTGGTACCGTTTATTAACAACTCTCGATTCGATAAAGCAAAAGAAAAATATTTACGTTTTTTGTAACTACTGAAGTCGCATAACCGGTGAAACTCGAACGTCTTATCAGGATATTAAAAATAATACTCTGTAGACTTACGTAGAATGCTCTTAACAAAAAAGGAATGTTTATTTTATAAAAAGAAGAAATTTAAAATGCCTCAGTTTTGCTATTTTTACAAGGGCCTTTATTTATTCAGAATGACGTTAAATGAACTTACGGCATACCATTAAGGATAATACTAAATGAGTGCAATGTATTTATACATAATACCACGTTTAGCGGGTGCTTAACATGATGTTTCCTTGCGTCAGGCCCGGACTAAAGAATTTTTGGCTCTAAATTTTACTTTTTTTTTATTTTTTGATGATGAAATCCGGTTTCGGTGGGTTTGTGCTTTATATGTCGTGTAGTTAACACCCAAGCAAAATTTACTTTTTTATTTGATACACCCTGTATATACAGATCAAACAGTCCACCTACAGCCAGGGTATCATTTGTCAGCTCCATTCGGCAAGAGAAAACTAGGGATGCGTTGGTGATACCTTGTGATACATCGCTTCAGACGATAGCGCGCAGTTGCATTTTGTTGGCGAAATAGAGTAATTCATGCTATCTCCCTTCCTGAATAGTTCCGACCTGCGATGCCCCGACTGTTTGATCTGTTTAACATCCTTCTACTATAGAATGGTGTAGGATAGTCTATACACTTTATTTACGCACAAATTAATTTCTTCCATTCCTTTCTGTTTTTTTGCCATTATCTGCCTTTTCCCATGTCATTCCCTTCTTCTGCAATATTCCTCCAATCGCTTCATCCCATGTTCGTATTGACCTTCCTCTCTTCCTATTTTTCATAACTCTCGCCTCCCAAAAGTCTTTTGGCCGGTCTTGTCACTTCCATGTGCTGTGCGGGTTCCCACCAACTGATCTGTCTCTGTTCTATAAATTCTAGTATTGATGTTATTTCAAGCTCTTTTCTTATGTCTACATTTCTCATTTTATATCTACATTTTAAAAGCTTACTAATCTCACACCTCTTTGACATTAACGATTTTTTTTTATATTTGTACGCACCCTTAAGAGTACTTGGTAGTCGATTGCAAGTACTTTAAAACCGATATTTACCCCGTAGGTAACGATGACGACGTGGACACTTGCGAACAAGAGCACGGATCCCCGTGCACCGAAGGCGGCCTCCACATGCCCAACTCCAAGTCGATCACCGACCTCACGATACGCATGCGCCGGCTCCGATACCACAGCCAGTGCGCCGAGGACCGGGAAACGCGATACGAAACGTCCACGGGCAGCAGTCCCGGCAATTCCGTCTCGCATCCCGCCAACAACATCTCCGACGGCGCGCTAAATCCCTCCCAGACATGGAGAAGAGCCGATACTACCGCCGCCCGGCAAGGACACCATGAACACTAAGACGCTACTGGAGGCGGACGAGGACGGCGGCGCCGACGTGCAGGAACTAAACAGCAGACCGTACACGAACGGAATCGACGCGAAGAGGCAGGCGCCGACGACGACGCGCTGGAGTACGGCGGAAACGCAGACTGAGAACATCTGGCCTATGCCTTACGATCACCTGTTTCCGATCATTTTCCCGGCCCTGGGGAATAGTACTGACGCTGCCTCGCTGGTTAGGAAGCAGGAGGTGGGAAGTGCCGTTGCGATAGTATCTACGAGATCTCCGATAAGTAAGTGCGGATGGCGTCACGTCACACCGTATCATCGTTGTATCCCGTTAAAAAGTCGTTCGTTCGTCAGGTACATAGATCTGTCGCATCACGCCAGTGAGAAGGACGCCGTCAATAATCTGAGGACGCAGGTGGAGTTGCTCAGGTTGCAGCTACAGTTCGAGAAACACAGGAAGGACATGCACGCCTTAAAAATCGTAGGTTGATAGCGGACGCGAAGAATACGAAAGCGCTGGAGGAACACAAGGACGCGTTGGTAAGATTTTTGTTATCTCCCAGTTAAAAACTATTTAACAGGGCTGAGCAAAGCACAGAGATGAGAAAGTACTCGGAAATGTTAGAATAGAAATGCGTCGACAAAATATCTTGAGTGCAGTTTATGCAAGTACCTCGGTTCAAGGCGTAATGATAATGACGTTTTCGGGATTCAAATAATCACACCGGGCGATCTATTTAAAGTAAAAAGCATTTGTTTATACACTTACAGTCTAATAAGAATAAAATAACACTTCTAAAGCACTAATGATTAGTGATGTAACGTGTTTTTGTATATTCGGATTCGCAATAAATATGCGAATATTGCGAACAGGGAAAGGGAATAGGGGAAGTGAATAAGGAAAAGGAATAGGGAAAGGAAATAAGGAAAGGGAATAGGGAACCTGGAATAGAGAAAGGGAATAGAGAATAAGAGTAGGGAACGAGAAGGGGTAAATAGAATAGGGAAAGGGAAAGGGAATGCGGAAAAGGAATAGGGAATTAGGAGAGGGAGTAGGGAAAGGGAATAAGAAAAAGGAATAGGAAAAGGGAATAAGGAACAGGGAATAGAGAATAAGAATAGGAAACAAGAATAGGTAAAGGGAATAGAGATAGGGAAAGCGAAAACAAAAAATGAGAAAAGGGAATAGGGAAAAACTGAAAAATAAACTATAGGGAAAATCGTCAACTATTTTTTTAAAGCTGTAACTTATGGGATGTTATAAAAGGAAATAGGGAAAATAGACAAGGAAAACGCAATAAGGAAAAAGGGAATAGAATTTGATTTCAGCTCTATTTTTGCTTTTAGGAAAAAATCTTCTCTACAAAATTTTTATAGAGTTGAATGCTGCATAACCTAAACATATTTTAAAATATACAGAGTGTTCAGGAAGACTGGGTTTTTTTCGTTATAGCTCTATTTTTGCTTTTAGGAAAAAATCTTCTCTACAAAAGCTTTATAGAATTGAATACTGTATAACCTAAACATATTTTAAAATATACAGAGTGTTCAGGAAGACTGGGTTTTTTCATTATAGCTCTATTTTTGATGTTAGAAAAAAACCTTTTCTACAAAAGTTGTACAGAATTCAATGCTGCATAAGTTCAAAATATTTTCCACTACAGAGGGTGTTCACGAAGATTGAGTCTTTGATTATAGCTTTATTTTTGATGTTAGGAAAAAAATCTCTTCTACAAAAGTTGTACAGAATTAAAGGCTGCATAACCTAAAGATATTTTCGATTATGCAGGGGTGTTCCAAAAGGAAGAACAAAAGAAAACTACTTAAAACGTACTGCACATTCTAAAAGTGCCACCATCTTCGCTGACAAAGATGCGCAGCATCTAGTATTTAAAGTAAAAAACATTTGTTTATACACTTAAAGTCAAATAAGAATAAAATAACACTTCTAAAGCACTAATGATTAGTGATGTAACGTGTTTTTGAATATTCGGATTCGCAATAAATATGCGAATATTGCGAATAAAAAAGTTAAAATTTTAAAATGGATAATTTAAAGAGAGAAAAAAACTAATATTTAAATTCATTGAGATCCTAAAACAACCTTTTGAGCACAAATTCGCAGTTTACGTTAGAATAACCATCAATAACCTCAAAACTAAACTTGAATTGACAAGAATAAGATGTAAAAAGTCGAAACGATTCGGTTGTACTTGGCTAGTTTCGCTGCGGTGATGGAGAAATTTAATTCGCTGCGTGTGCGCATAAGCGCTTAATGCAAGTGTTCGTATAGTTGTAAATTGAGAGCTAATAGATGGCGCTAGTAAAGTTAAAAAGGTAATATTCGCATTTGCGAATGTGTAAAATCACGTATTCGTTACATCATTACTAATGATAAAGAACTAAAAAAAAAAAAAAACTTATCAAAATAATTCACTTACATACTACTATTTATATTCACTATTGATTTATTTTCCACTATTATTTTTATTCTCCGTTCGCTTGCTTCGCTTCGGCCTTTAGCGCCACAACTCTCCGATACAAAACTGACGTTTGCTCGCACACATGTTTGTATTTGTTTCGCTTAAGTCTGGAACTTCGTTAACTTTCATTAACGGAGAATTGCACCAAGATTCAAGTAACACTGATACGATACTAGATACCATATATAAGTATATTAGGTATGCTCACAAGAGGTACGAAAATAAGACTTTTTTGCGCATCACCATCGCGCGTCATCAGACAGCCATTTTATATTTTTCGAAGCGTTTACAGTGTATGTTTGATTAAGTGTGTGATGATATTGTAAACGTTTATTTTTCATTATTTTGTTTTTATTGCTTTATTTTTATCGTTTTGTTGACAATTTTTATTTTAAATATCGTTTCTGAATTGAGTTTTATTTTATTTTGTGTTTACGTACAAACGTTTTGAGGTGAGAGGTTAAATGGTCGTTATGAAGTAGGCATAAAATGTTAAATTAAATAAGAAAATGTAATTTTTAAACAATAATGAATTGTCAAGAAGTTAACAATTAAATAAACCTCACTCTAATCCAACCGATTATAAAAATTTCGACGCCATTTTTTTTAACATACAGAGTATGTGGCAATGTTATTGACGTCAATAATTTTCACACATAATTTCTAATCAAGGTAATAATATCTTTGAATAAGTATAAAATTTTAAACTCAACTATGAGTACACTAAAACAATGCAAAATAATGATAGAGAGCAGATAAGTCCGCCCCTGTTAATTGCGCAAATCTTTAGGTTGACCGTTGAAATACGATGAGGGAAAATACGAAGAATTAGTTGAAACAAAATTTCGACATAAACAGGGGTAAATTCTAAAAACTTTATTTTTTACATTTAATCCTTTGACGGAAACTTCAAAGGTTAAATTCTACGAATATTAATTTCTGCGCAAACCGAATCATCAATGGTGTTATGTTTCCGAGCGATTTGCCGCCCCCATAGTGCAAAAAACATACACTCAAGCTCATACATCGCATTATATTGAGATATTTGTTGTTGTTTGTATCGTTCTAATTAAGTAATATTTTGAAGCAGGCGTGATCAATCGCTAGTCCGCAACTCCAAGTGCAACTTATTTTCTTTCTTTTTCAATAACGAGGTACTTTTGTTGGAAATGTCTTTCTTACAGCATCCTTAATTTTGAAATGATTGGCTCATACCTGTTTTAAAGATTATGGTGGTATAGTGTAGAGGAAATATCAAGGTTTAATGGCTTTAAAATGATTGAAAGTCACTGTAGTAGAGTTTTGCTCAGCTCTGGGGTTTAATTTCCAATGTAAGATTAATAATATATAACTAACAGCTTCTTGCGGGTTTCGCCGTGTGTCAAAACTTTCGCTCGACGTTTCGCTGTTCATACTGACAGCTTCTTCAGGATAACTGAACTGATTTTTCCATAGTCCGACATTCTTCTTATATACGCCCCTGGTGCATCAAAACGTGAAATTTCCGCTCCATTGACCGTGAGGTTACGAAAAGAAACGGGTACTTCCTACAGCACGCAGTATATTTAGAAAGAAACGCACACCGATAGATATCTGCATGCAAGATCTCACCATCATCCCATGCAGAAGAAGACATTAATACAAACATTGCTATCCAGAGCCGAAACCATCAGTGACGAACAACATCTTACCAGTGAAAAGATACATTTGAAGAAAGCACTGAAGAAGAATGGTTACACTGACATCGACATAAGGAGAGCCACTAAGAAGAGGACGACACTGGAGACAACTACAGAACCACGAAGAGGGATGGCGTGGTTACCTTACATAGCAGGAGTCACCGAAAAAGTAGGCCGAATTTTGAAGAAACGTAACGTACAAGTACGCTTCGGGACTGCAACGTCGATCCAACAGTATCTACCGACCGCAAAAGATAAGATACCCAAGGGGCGCACAGAAGGTATCTACAAGATAACATGCCAATGCGGACAGTGCTACGTCGGACAAACAGGAAGAGCCATCGACATAAGAATAAAAGAACATGAGAGGGACGCAAGATTTAAGAAGGAACCGATCAATCAGCGGTGGCAGAACACAATGCACGACACCGGACACAAATGGATTTCAAGAATGTAAAAGTAATAACTACCACCAAGAACTACGGAAAAAGACTCATCAGAGAAGCCATAGAAATAGAGAGGAATAAAAACCGTTAACAGAGAAGAAGGGTACCACCTTAGCAACACGTGGAAGAGCCTACTACGAACCGTCACGGTCAATGGAGCGGAAACTACACGGTTGGATGCACCAGGGGCGTATATAAGAAGAATGTCGGACTATGGAAAATCAGTTCAGGTTATCCTGAAGAAGCTGTCAGTATGAACAGCGAAACGTCGCAGCGAAAGTTTTGACACACGGCGAAAACCGCAAGAAGCTGTTAGTTATAGTTACACCGGCCGTGAAAGCCTACGCAGTGTTATTAATAATATATATATGTAATACCGTATCCAGATGGACACCGTGCGAATAAAGCAAGGGGATGTCGACAGTTTGAAAGAGATGTTAGAGGTGGTCCGGAAAGAGAAGATCTGCATGGAAAAGGAGGCACTGGACAACGGGACGCTCTGGGAAAAACAGGTAAGTCCCAAAACTGTGACTAAACATTTTCACCACATTTTCTTCGCATATTAAGTATAGTGTGGGCCAAATTGGGTGTACACTCGAGTTCATTTTAATCTTTTTAATTATTTGGGGTTACCGGTATAAATAATTCGACTTTAGATTACATATTTACATTTTGTAATTAATTTTTGCTTCATGTTCAGAAATACAACCTTATTTTTTTAATTTAGTTTTGGTATTGTCAACGAATGAAAGAATTAAAAATCACTTTTACCTTCTAAGGCCGGTTTTACATTATACTTAATTTAGTATGAAACTTTAATATAAATTTGCTATTAATATTTCAAAGAGTATCATAACAGAAAAAATATTTTGTAAATTTCGTACGAAATATTGTACTAAATATTTGGAAACCTGTTTCTATTTCCTCATTAATTTTACAAACGAAATAATGCGTGCGCAATATGTGAATTGTTGGTTAAGTCCAGTGGGATAGGTCGGCGTTTGTCGTACAATACAGATCGCTCAATCTAAGTTGACATAGACAACGCAAAAATACACGATGTAGTTTGTAGTTGAGTCAAAGCATAAGGAAGTTCTGTTGTCTATCGTATATCGCCGTATCACCATCCATTTTAGAATAATGTCCGTGGTCATGTCAGCAGGTTGAATTGTTGATTGAGTATTCAAAACTACCCTAGATAAAGTTAAAATTGATTGATTGTATAACAATTTGTTGAACATACTCAGTTTTATAATCTATAAAAAAAGATAGATAAATACAAACAATTGCATTGTATTTTTACAATTATATTTCATCCCTTACTTGTCTTGCAAAATTAGCAGATCTATTGCCACTTGGTTGTTGCACCTTACCAAAATTTCAACATTTTCCTCTGCAACTTCATCTATATCGATGTAGCTTAAGTTTTTCGTAGAACACTAGAAATAAGCTTATAATCACCATCTGAACGTAGTACTACTAGACTATTTGCGCCTTTATAATTGAAGAAGTAAAATCTATCAGATCCAGGTCTATCCACGTCCGTCAAGATCACCTAGACAATGAGGAAATTGCCAAAGTTCATCAAATCGTTCGACAATGGACCGTCAGTCCTTAATCCCGAATTCAATCAATTTAGAATGCATCTTCCTTCAGGTCACATACTTATCCAATTTTTACATAATATTTTACGGGACTAGCTATCATAGCTACATTTAAAGATGATAGCCATAACAGCAATACTTCTTGGTCAGCCATTTTACGGTAATATTAATCCTTTTCATAACTTTTTTCATACTAAATTTTTTACTTTAAATATCAAACAGACATATTCAAATATTTTGTACCAATTTTCAGATGTAATTTTTTTTTATGTATGACATCCAGGTAAATTTCTTTATAAATTCAAAATAAAATTTTATGCAAAATTTCATACTAAATTAAGTATAATGTAAAACGGGCCTAAAAAATAAAATAAAATAATTAGAAATAATTAATTGTAAATGAGACATCACGTTAGTTTATGATGTGAAAAAATTGATTTGTTTTGGGAATAACAGGTTTTATTTTTATAACCGCAATTTAAAACAAAATCAGTAAAGATATCTTTATTTTTGCACAAGTGATTGTAGTTAATACACCAAAGAAGTTAAAGAAATAAACTAGTCAAACTCGTCATTGAGGTAATCATGCAGCGACTATTTTTGGTATTTTATATTTTGAACGAGTCCTTTTGACACTGTCAGTTTCCCCAATCGGTCCAGTAATCACTTTCCTCGTCTCCATATTAGACTTAAATAGTAATTACCTGTCGTGCGTTAGTACAAAATTTTGCAGAACGAGTGCAAGAAACTGAAAGACGAGAACGAAGACTTTAGAAGGGAGGTTGGACACTTGCGAGAGGAGAACGCCAAGTTGAAACTCAAATGGCAGGAGGCGGAGTCGAATTTGCTCAATGCCTTAGTGGAGGTCAAGGTAAGTACGTCTCCCCCATCTTATATAAAATATTATTCAGAATTCCGATATTTTATTTTAAGATGTTACATGTTACGTGTTTCGACCTGTACAGGTCACCTTCAGGTGTGGAAATTTCAACTATAAAAAAAAAAATCAAAGATTAAAATATCAATTACAAATAGAGTGAATCAAAATAGAGAAATACATACATACCTTGTCATCAAAAGCTGCGCGAAATAGCACTAATTTGTTTAATACAAGGCGCACATGAAATTCTCTATTTGGGTTTGCATATTTTATTGTAAAATATAGTCTGATATTATAACATATAATTGACTGATAATCATCATAAACATAACCTAACTTTACTGACTGATATATAAATTGCTACTACTGCATGTAGCTAAATTAGCTAAAATTATAATTTACATATCTCCAACATTTAAAGATCGCGAAAGAGCAAGCTGAAGCCGGGGAAAGGGGCAAGATCGAATTGGAGCACGTGAATAAGGAGTTATTACTGGTGGGAGAGTTGCAGCTGAAGTATCAAGAACGTTTGAATGCCTTAGAGATGTTGAGGACTGAAGATGTGGAACAGAAAAGACTTATAGAGGCTTATAGGCATGATATACAAGGTTTGTTTAAATGTTCAATTCCTATATTTTAAACAGTGAGTATAAACGCTTCAACACGTGGATTTTTTATTATTATTAGAATATGGAAAATGTTCCTTGTGGAGATATGTTCAGCTCCGTCAAGTTGATTCCACAATCAAAATTTAACCATGTCATTGTTTTGTGCTGTAAAAAAAAAAGAAATGCACTCTTACCGTTCTCGAGTTATTGGTGATTAAAAATGGTTAAGTCAATTTGCTGCTTTCATGCAAAAAAATCTGCTTTTTTGCTTTAATATGTTTCCTTAAGCAATAGGAATTGTTCAACTAATGAAGTGAGTGTTTTTAAGAAATTTAGAATTACACTACCCAAAACTGCGTCAGTCATTCAATGCGACTGTGTTATTAAAATTACCTTTTTCCAAACTTCTCCCTCCCCATTCTTCCCAACTTGTGTCACAGAATATCTAACAACCAGAATATCATCTTGGCCTGGCGGGAAGGATTCGCGCAGCTTGATCCGCCATTAAATCGGGCGAGAACTTGTGGTTCCGGCTATGTTCGCTCTTTGCATTAGGCACACGTCGCTGAGTTCAAGTTTATATTCGTATGTTAATTTAAATAGTGTTATCAAGTGCAATAGGATAAAATATGAAAATAATGGAAAGAGAGTAAAATAATTGTAAAAATAAGCGATATACATTCATTTTAACGTAGATATGTATCATATTCTCGAAATTCACTTCAGTTAGGGCCTGTCAGGCACCGAATTCTATCAAAGCCCATCCTGACTTCTCGCTCGAACAGCGACATCAAAGTCATGAAATTTTGCCCACTCAGATCAAAAGAGCCGACAAAGAGTTTGCGTTCTGGTTGTTACGATATTCTGTGCTTGTGTCTCGAGCTGAAGATTATTCTAGCAAAGTTTTCTACCCATGTAGCGGCAAATTCGTTAAATGTATTCCGTGAGTGCAGAAATTACCGTAAATATGGTTGTTCTCCTATATCACTACAGTAATAATGCACATTCGGTATAAATTATATGCATAGCAGATATAGCTATCAAATATTTATCTGTGATCATTAAAACGGCGAGTTTCATCGCAATATGGCGGTTTAATACCTCCGAATCAACCTCAACTCGAAATTAATTTAAAATGGTAGTGAAACATTTGTGATTTCAGAATTAAGCGTCAAAGTAGAAACGATGAAACGCAACCAGGAGGCTTACGCAACTAGAATATCAGATTTGGAGGGTATAATCCAGAAGCACGATGAGGCGGATGTGTTACAGAAGAGGCAATTGAATGATGTTAAAGGGGAATGCCATGAGAAGCTCAAGGTATTTATTTTTTTTTTATTCTATTTTCCTTACTCAATATTTTCATTTGGGAAAATATGAAGAATAGCCCAAGTGCTCTGAAGTTAATTAGTAATTAATTTAGTAATTTTGGGCTGTATTGGTGTAGAATCATTCGAGAATGACGATTTGGTGTTTATTTTTCGGCGCTGACAGCGTCTTTTACACTTTTTTCTTAAAAAAGGATGCGATTTTCGGGTTATGTTACCACGCAAAACACGTTGAAATCTTGAGAAAAAAACCGCATTTATCAACTAATAACTGTTATAACCGAGTACTAAAATGTTTCAACTAACTTATTTTCTTGAAATAACACCTTTTCGTGTAATATTTTTGCCAAAAACAATACGTTTGTATTCCCAATAGCTGCCTTTTAGACTAGGGTTTTTTTTTTATGTTGGTACGTTGGTCGTCACAAAGTGTCACAGGATCATAGTTGTTGTCTGTAACTGGGCATTGATAACGCAAGTATTATATGCAGTTTATGGTATTACTTTAAATATAAAAATAAAAAAAGAGCAACAAAAATGGTACTGCAACAACATTATTCTCTCATCCAATCACTGAAAGTCCAACAGTATCGAGCGCAATTAAATGAGTTCCCACTCAGAAACACAGCGTGTTTTATGCCTGCGTGTTCATTTGCACTATCCATCCGTAAAATGAATCTAATCGTAATAATATTTATGAACCTCCGTTAATATTTTGCTTTAGTTCATCAATCACTGTCACTGAGAAGAAAAAAGGCTTGCGACTTCTCTTCGTTACGGATTCGAAATGGTGTACCATAGGAGTCTATACTGGGCCCTCTCATTTCTCTAATTGTTTCAGTCAGCTACTAAAGCTAATAGTAGTGATAATTTAGTGCTTTTTTCGTAAAAATTTTGAAAATCGTAAAACTGCATTGCCATAAAAGTAATAGAAATATCTTCCAAATGAGCTTCTATATGAATTTACTTAATAATAATAATAATAGTCTTTATTGTATAATTCGGAGGTAACAATAAATGTATAAGTAAAACAAGTTCATTAATATAAATATCTTAAAATAAATATAAATAGTCAACTCAAACGCAATTTAAATTCATATTTGAACCTGAATTTTAAATTAAACTTAAACCAGCGAGCCATACAACCACAAGGCGAGGTTCAGATTAACTCTGCTTTACAACCTAAACCTTGACTACAAAAAAATAAATATATATGATCTAATACCCTAACTCCTAAAAAGAAAAACAAAACAAAAATTTGACTATATCTATTGTACTCCCACTTATAACTAATAACAGATCCCACCGATAAGCAATCCCATTTCAGCAACACCACCATTTATTAATAAATTAAAACGATACAAGACAAAAAAACATACTTAAATCCCATGCTCCACTCAAGGGTACTACATGGGGCTACCTACTCTAATTATCTCAGTGTTCCTAACATGTCATTGGTCCCTATTTTAATTAACTAGTACCTAATTACTATTGCGGAACTAGTGACGGTGGTATTGATAATATTGCGCCCGTGGAGCGACTTTATAGATCTCTCAGTATTCACCTACATTGAAAGAAACTAAAAAGGTTATTTTGACAGACATGCATTTAGTAAAAATTAGTTTAAGTGAAGTTAACTGTTCTTTCAGTGTATGAGCAAGGAAAACCACGGAAACCTTACTCTGAGAACAAATACTGAACGGTATCTGATTTTATTGTAAAGGTATGGAGGGGGTTTTAAGAGTTAGGATCTTGTGATACAGACAGGCAGTCTGCAATTCTCTGCGACTTTTCATGTTGAGCCAACCTGCCTCCGTGATCTTATGAGAAATATGTTCGTATTTGCGAATACCATAGATACAGTCGCGAACAAATGTTATAGGCACCCTAAATTTTGGGCGAATATCACAGTAAAAAATAAGAAAAAAAAAACTTGTAGGTAATACATTATAAATATGTAGTATTTTAAGGGATCTTATTAATTTGTTGCATATTAGAGTGTTTTTAGTACAGCTATAATACTTTTTAGATGGGAGGGGGAAAGTGACATCTCGAAGACTTGAAAATATATAAAAAAAATAATACATTTACAAAAGGTATCTATAAAGACTATTGTAACCATAAAGACGATTATATAAACGTTGAAATAACTGTCACAAAAAAAATGCAAGAAACATGAAACCCATTAGTTTTGTTAAAGGTGCCTATAACATTTGCTGGCGACTGTATATCTGAGGCAGCAGTTCTGCACTTTTTGAATTCTCTGTTCAGTGATGCTGTCAGTGGCAGTGTGCTATATAACACCAATACATAAATTGAGATAAGAAATAAATTGCTTCACAAAGAATTTTCTTAATGTTGATATTTAGAACAGATCTATGAGGATAGAGAACACGAAGATTTGAGGAAAGAACGTTGTATATATTTGTTAACCTGAGTATGACATCTGAATGTGTTGTCTAACGTCAAGCACAGACTTCTAGCTTCATTGAGGATAGGTATAGTAGTATTTTGACAAAAATACTCCAAACTGTGGTACTGGAAATGCTGCAAACTTCTCCTAAATAGTAGTATTTTGTATACAAATATTAATTACATTTTTTAACTGATCACATACTCTGGCTTTGCCAAACAACAATACTTTAGATTTTTCTGGATTGATTCTTAAATTTCTTGATTTTAAAAACGTGGAGATAGCGTCTAAATCGTTATTGATATCAGGAACGTTCTCCCATGTACCTGGTTTAAAACTATAAAAGAGCATCGTCAGCATAAATATGCAGTTTGCAAGCTTTAACAACACTACCAATAGAGGCTGTATATAATGAAAATAATAACGGTCCAATAATTGAGCCTTGGGGCACACCTCTTTTGATCTGCAGCGGAACTGATCTTTTACCTGCTAGATCCACCATTCGCATTCTATTAAGTAAGAATTTTGAGACTAGTTCGATAGATCTGTTGCTGTAACCAAAATCATGCAAAACGTGGAGCATAATATTGTTTTCGACAGAATTAAAAGTCTTGCTGAGATCGAGCAAGGTCAGAGCAGTAATGCCTCCTCGATCAATAGAAGTGAGTATATCATCTGTTAGAGCCATCTCACAGCCGTACCTTGTTCGAAAACCTGACTGAAAATCAGGCAAAAGATTATTGGAGTTGACATAATTGTACATTTGATTATACATAATCCTTTTTAGGATTTTGGAAAAAAAAACGCTTAACTTTCCTTTTTAATTTTTTTTTTTTTTTTTTCTATTTTACATCAGAAGCTATGTCTCAGGCAACAATCACAAATTGTCTCTAATTTCACTTTATTTTTGTTTCATTGCTCTATCTCATTCCATTCAAAAGTTATGAAGGGGAGGAAGCCACAATTTACGACCTCACTGTATAACCGCCCCTTACACACCAGCATTTGTTTATTTCCAGGCGGTGGAGAGCAAATATCGAACGCAGTTGTCGTGCAATCGGTGCCTAGAGGAGAAATCGTCGACCTGTCCGGCATATCGAACAATTGAGCAAGAAAGTGAATCGCACGACGTAAGCAGCTGTCACGAGTGTGAACGGAAAACTGACGCGATCGTACCAGCGCGCTCAAGGTCTCAGTTCGCAATCTTCCCCTTAATCGCTCGCTTGCATCGCTCCGAAGGCAGCATGCGTCCACTATATCGGAGATGAAAAATTTACAAGTATTTGAAGAAGATTATATGAGGATTTTTTTTTTGATATCATCCTTGTTTTTTTTCTTTTTTTTGTAGAGAATTATTGACCAGAATGACGACAACGAATAGTAGATTATCGCCTACCTATGATCATAACCTACACACACATACCACAAAAACACACACCCCCTTTAAAAAAAACAAATAATATTATGTAAACTACATACTGGAGAAACAAGAAATAAAGTAACAGGAAGAATTCTTCGATTAACGGATCGATTGAAATTGTTATCAAAACGTTTTCCGCAAGCTGTATTATATCCACGCAATGGTCGAGAGAAACGTAAAGACCGGTGAGCTGCTGAAAGAATGTCGTGACGAGACGATTTCAGATTATCGCAAATGAAATGATTGTTAACAAAGATTATTATTGTTATACTATACTAAATTGATTTGAGAGTAATTTATTAATGTATTAAATACAAGCGATTTTTTTTATTTTACTTGTTTCACCCTATCTAAGTTGCCGACAAAGTGGTAAGAAGTGAAAATTATGCACCTACTTTGTTTTTATTTATCAAAGTAGTTAGGGAACATTGACATCAAATAGAGTAACTAGACTGTATGATATAAATGACGATCGCGAACGCGTATTCATCTATTTCAGTGGACGCGGCGTACCGTTTTTCGCTATATTACCAGTAAATTTACGTTTGAAGGTGTAATTACGGTAACGACAATTAGATTAGTATTTTTTATTAAATGTATTTAAATATAAACGATCTTTTTTATTTTACTTGCTCCGCCGTATCTAAGTTGCCGACAAAGTGGTAAGAAGTGAAAATTATGCACCTATATTCCATAATTTTAACTTATCATTTTGTCGGCTTACTTTTTTTTTAATTTATCAATGTAGTTAGGAAACATTGACATCAAATAGAGTAACTAGACTGTATGATATAAATGACGGTCGCGAACGCGTATTCATCTATTTCAGCGGACGCGGCATGCGTTATTTCGAGTATACTACCAGTATATTTACGTTTGAGGGTGTAATTACGGTAACGGGAATTAGATTAGTAATTTTTATTACATCCCAGGAAACCATTCGTGATGCAGATGTACTGGCTACATCGATTTTATATATTGACGTACAGGAGATGTAAAATAGAGATGTAAATGCGATAACCTATTATTTATATGCCTGCGATGTACCTGATACAGAACACAAACTATATAACAATACCAGATACATATATCTGGTATATAATATATTATATATTAACATGGTGAGGATGTAAGGCAGATATATGAATACGATATCTATTATTTATATGCCTGTGATGTACCTGTTACAGAACACAAACTATATAACAATTCTATGTATCTGGTATATAATATATTATATATTAACATGGTGAGGATGTAAGACAGATATATGAATACGATATCTATTATTTATATGCCTGTTATGTACCTGATACAGAACGCAAACTATATAACAATTCTATGTATCTGGTATATAATATATTATATATTAACATGGTGAGGATGTAAGGCAGATATATGAATACGATATCTATTATTTATGTGCCTGTTATGTAGCTGATATAAAACATCAGGGAACATAAACTATGTAACAATTCTGCGTATGGTACATATTTTTTTATTGAAATGTGGCGTCACTAAAGACTTCATACACCCAAAAGCCCGCTCTACACCTTCTTCAAATTCTTATCTATGTCGTCTAGGTCTAGAAATGGTCTAGAATATGTGCAACAACGTGTATCAGCTTGTGTGCATCGAATATATCTAGTGATAATTTCCAAAGGTATTGCCAAAATTTCAATTTTCTGCTGTTCATTAAAGGTAAGTGATCAACGCAGTTAATTTTGTAGGTTAAGCTGTTTTTGTTCTTGTAAAAGTTTTAACTCATTATATCAGTTGCTAGGTTAGGTTAGTCATTTTTGCGGTCAAATTTTATTGGTATTTGCTAGGTATATGTAAATATACTACATATTCTTACTTTTTAGATCATAAATTCCAGTACTTTATTGGTTAATACCATGGTCTTTTAATTTCAGAGACTGTTAAGGTTTTGTAACATACTACAAACGGTTACTGAAGTAAATTAGAAGTTTAAAACGAACTATCTATAAAATAGGATGGGTATTGTGAAGAAGTAAGAATTTGAAATATTTTAGAAGAAGAATGCTACATACTATTTGGCACACCGATTGACAGTAAATCACAAACCCTACAATTATTCCTCAGTCCTAGCCATCAACAACTAATGGATATGGTATCTGAGTACATCTTCGCAAGACATCTCATAATGCGATCCTTCGCTTCTGGGCCATCAATGCCAATGCCGTCAGTGTGGGCAAATTTTTTTTATACCTTCGAACATGTCTCCATTTTATCCAAATATATTTTTAAATTATGGCATTCGAATATCATATAATTAATAACCAAAATGGAATTTGAATGTGTAGCTGCAGAATGGCTCAGGCTTTCTAGACAACGATGAACGAGAAACGGTGTACAAAAAATTATGTATGTATGTATTTTTAACTTAATCATTAAAAACTAGTTTCATATAACTTGTGTTATTTTCTATACATTTTTTTTTTTGTTTGGTTTTAGGTTAAAACTGTGTTCTGCAACTGCTTCTGGCCGACGTATCGTTCTCGTTCGTATGAGATATCTTTGAAGCTGCTACTTATGTTGCGGTTGAACCTCAGTTTCAGCTGTACAGCAACATTAGTAGTAATACCTAAAGATGTCTGATTCAAGTGAGGACGAAATGTCGGTCACAGGCATTTGCAGGACACGGTTTCAACCCGGAAACCGAGTCATCGTGTTGATGTAACGTTGATATCGCCAGCATATACCTATTCAATATCGCCGGCATATACCTATTCAATATCGCTGGCACATACCTATTCAATATGGCCGGCATATACCTATTCAATATCGCCAGCATATACCTATTCAATATCGCTAGTATATTCTCAGAATGTGTACTTGTTGCGGACATAAGTCTCAACATGTAAGACGCATGCATGTTACTGAGTACATGACCAGGCTTGCGATATGTACATATCTACATCGCAGCGATGTACCTGATACATAACTTGGTTTCTTGGGATGTATTTAAATACAAGCGATCTTTTTTTTATTTTACTTGCTTCACCCTATCTAAGTTGCCGACAAAGTGGTAAGAAGTGAAAATTATGCACCTAAATTGCATAATTTTAACTTGTTACTATTTTGTCAGCTTACCTTTTCTTAATTTATCAAAGTAGTTAGGGAACATTGACATCAAATAAAGTGACTAGACTGTATGATATAAATGACGGTCGCGAACGCGTATTCATCTATTTCAGCGGACGCGGCGTACGTTATTTCGGGTATACTACTAGTAGATTTACGTTCGAGGGTTTAATTACGGTTTTATTATATGAATTTAAATACAAACGATCTTATTTATTTTACTTGCTTCGCCCCACCTAAATTGCCGATAAAGTGGTAAAAAGTGAAAATTATGCACCTGAATTGCATTATCTTAACTTCTTAGGCTAATTGGCGCTGAATTTCTGCAAATAATGAATTGAAAATGTATAAAAATAATGAGTAAAAGTCAATTAACGTTTTATTGTATATTAAGCTGGTCCTGAAAAAATGACAGTTGACATATTTAAAATTTTAGATCTATCGGCTAAAGGTACCATTTCTTTAATGATAATGGCCACGATGACCACTTTATGTATATACACATAAACAGAAATTTTAGTATCGGACAATTTTATTTCATATATGCAATATATGATTAAATCCACTATTACAATTTCTCATTTTATTTAATCCGGAACGAAAAAACTAAAATTTGAACGGCTAAAGTCACTCTGTCTTCACTGCGGTGCCTCCTCCTGCGCCTTCTGGACCGTCGACTCCTGCTCCTACTCCGTCGTCGCCGCCTATGTTCCTCACCCCTCCAGATTTCGCGCGAGGTGATAGCGGCCCCTTAATCTCTTAATGGCGCCGAAGGCGATTCCCTTTTCGATCGCTCTATTCAGGTACTTCGAGAAGTCCTTGTTCGGCACCGAGAAGTTGTTCTCGATGTGCTCGGAGATTTCCTCTTTGGAGGCGCCCTTGCCGTCCCCCAGGTCGCCGATGGCAGCCAGCACCAGCTTGGCGGCGTTAACTGATTGGGAACTAGGTGGCGTCATGATGGCGCACCGGCCCCTCTTTTCACGTTTAAAACTAAATTTTACCGAGGATTAGCGAAATTATAACTGACTGAAATTTTCACGGGTCGCCGGTCATAAAAATTTGTCAAAACTAATTTTGTTTAGGCGTTGGATTGTGTTACTTGATCAAATAACACGCTTGGATGAGTTTCGCTGTGTGAGATTTGTCATAACTGGCGTATGTACACTTCATTATGATTTTGACAATCAAACTGTTTTGCTTGTATGCTTATAGTATATTTTTAAATACATATGAACGTTTTTATTTCTAAAATTTAATACATATGATATGAACAACTATTTTTGTTTATTCTCAAAGGGTAGAGAAGCGATTCAAATTATTCGCGCACAAACTAGCCATTTTGATTGGCTCATAAAAATAACGGAAATTATTTGTCAATATGTCATTTTTAACAATTCATGAAAATTGATAATCTTACTTCTTTCCACCATCCAGCTTCATTATATTACAGATATCTCTGTCAAAATGATACGACTGGAAAAACACGTTCCCAAGAAACCGTTATAGCTAATACGAAAACAAGACCATAATAATGAATTAATGATCACTTCAAATGCATTCTGATTCTGAAATGTAAGTTTCAAATGTGTCAACAGCAAATTAATAAGGTTGCTACTGTTATAAAAAAGTTATTGAAATAATTTATGCGTGACGGCACCTATAGAAGGGAGAAGATATTTATATTATGTGCAATTTAGATATATTAAGAGACAATTTAAAAATATGGAGTAAAAATCTTGAGTGAGTAGCCTGACGTTTTCGGTTTTATATCTCATCTTTAACAATAACAATAATTTGTAACTTATTACTACTAACCTTTCAATGATTTGTTTATACGACCTCATTCGAAAATAAAAGCAATTTCATTCTATTTTTCCCAAATAATGGATATCTCAAGAGAAGTAACGAATTTTGGAAGAATCAAGCATCTAATTTGCCCTAAGACATCAAAGATAAGTTGACGTGAATTATGTAAATGTAAAATAGAAATACTTTCTTTAAAAAGAAAAATTCAATACCATTTTTTTTGAGAAAAAATTCTAAAGTGTAATAAAACAACTTAAACATTTTTTTTAACTAATTTATAAATTGTTTACACAGATATGAAAACGTAAAACATAATGCTTGTTTTTTAATTTTGAAAAATTTAGTGCAAGTGGTTTAAAAATCATTGTAGAAGAGCTGTATATTAAGATGTGATTCAATAAAGAATATAAATAAAGTAGAATAAAAGATATAAATAAAATAGACAATTTAATACAACCGATCATATTTTAAGTTGGATATGTGATAGCGAGTGACTTTTTTGGTTAAACTTTTATTATAGATCATATCAAATTAAATTTTGTTTAACACTGGTTTTAACAATAGTATGTAAATAATTTTGAAAGCTACTCCATTTATAAATATTGCAAACGACATACAGATTTATTATTATACTGCAAATATCTTTTTCATATCTACTTTGGCAATTCTTCATAATTTGACACAAATTTAAAAATTGTCCTATCGTGTTATTATTAATGTGTATCCCAGAATAAAAAAGTTACAGCATGAATTAAAATCATCATTTGATAACTAATATTATGATTTTCCTCAAATAATTAAATGAAAAAAAAAACAATCTCACTTAAAAAACAGTTTATTTCATATCGAAACGTAAATTACATTACTTGGCAGTGCGCCTGAGCTTTACGCATTTGTGTCAAGATGTTGGACAACTCTTCACGCTTCCTTTTGGCGCGAATGTGCGTTCCCAAACGACGTTTTTTAAGAATTTCAAGGCCTCTTATCCTTGGACACCTTTAACAACTCCATACTCTCTTCTCATACGGAGCGTGTCCGCAATACTTCCCTGATTTAGGTCTCGGACGAATTTCGTGTGCTTCGTTTGGATACCCTTCAGCCTGGGGGGGCGCACACTTTTCCGCCTTGGTCTTTCCCATGACGATCTTCGTCGTTTATGCCCTTTGAGCCTAACCGCTATTTCGTATCTGGGAGCCATACTAGAAGTGAAATTTTTAGGTTAGGTTGTTACACGAGACGCGGAAAGCAGCTGATAGGTGTTAATTTTCGGTTGTGAAGTGCATTTAATACGTGTATCGATGATATAAGAATATTTCGATAAGTGCAATAGAATTATTACTTACATTTATTGACAATTATCGATAATATTATGGTAAACGCGTGTTACAACACGGCTTGTCATGAACTAAAAGGAAGATGGCAGTGCTAGTTGACATCGCTTGAAATCTTTTTTATCGTCCACACCAACTCATAAAATTGCAATTTGCTTCATATTATTATATTCAAAGCATATTTTAATGCATAATCTTATCGTTTATATCCGAAACTTAACAATATTAACTGCAATTCAATGATATTTACATTCAAATACTTTCATAATTAGGATTTTTTATTTCTTTTAATTATACAGTTGGTATTAACATTATCTAGCGCGCTATGATTTTATTTTTGTTTGCTTTAATTAGTAAAAGATGTTAATTTTACCCTTATTTTATAATAAAGAAGAAAATAAAATTTAAAGCAAAGTTCAAAAAATATGTACAAATTTTGGAATCTAGTGTCATGTATAGTGTATTCTGGAAAGTTAGATACACTGGGAATTTTCTCTAATATATTGTAATAGAAAACAAATTTTGTTCATCAATGTTCAATTCCAAAAGTATTTGATTTTGAAATATTTTATGTTAAAATTAACAGATGATACAACATATTTGCCAAATTCGCTATTAAAGAACAGGCAAAATTGCCTTATTTATTTAAATATATGTAACATTTAGTTACTGTTCCTTCGAATTGAAAATAAATTGAATCCAACTATCGTTTCTTTTCAGTAAATAATTTTTTTCGACTGTCATTTTTTCGTTACCTCAGAAATGCGATCGCCTCTTAAAGGTTTGATATACAGTCTGCTCCAAAAAGTTTGATTCATATCGAAATTCTTTTTAATGCTATGATTGAAAACAAACTTTGTAGAGCATCACCTCTGCTTCAAAAATAAAGAAAAGGGTAAGTTGACAGGTGACAACGTATTTTCCAAATTCATGATTAAAAAAAAAGGCTTTCATTTAAGTACGAAAAAAAAGGATTTTTTACGTATACGCTGAATTTGAAGGAAATATTTGGACTCAAAGAATTTTTTTTTTAAATATTCCGTAAATATTTTTAAGAACTCCAATATAAAAAGAATTAAAATAACTGCTAAATGTACTACAGAATTGTATATTATGGTATGTTCATGCTACAACGTTGAATTTGTTAAAATCACTTGCAGGAAATTTGGTGATTAGGAATTATTTAATTTTTTTTTAATTATAAATAATAAGTCATTTTATAAAGTATTTATTAATAAACTATATAATATATACAATATTTGTAGAAAATAGAATTCTTAAAATATAACATCATATAAATAAAATTAATATATATATATAATAAATTAAGTAAATATCTACAGTACAAATATATTTTCCGATCTATTACGAATCTAAATAAATACTGTGCCAGTACCTAATTCTATTGGTATTATTATTATTTCATTATATTTGGATGATGTTCAATTTATTTATTAATTCCCAGATATTTTAATTGAAATTAGCCTTTGCCTTGTAGAATGCACTAACTTAACAATAATGTAGATATGTATATTAAAACTTTTTATGTGATATTTTATCATAAATAATGTTCTAATATATACTCCCTATAAGAAATGATTTTACACATAAATATAATATTAAAAAATACACCATTTTCCATTTTAAAATCAGTCTTGAGAATCGCATTAACCTTCTTTTCGAATATGTCTATACATATATATAATCATTAAAATGCTTGTTTATTTTTTTTTTTAGAAAATTGAAACTGATTAAAAGAAGGCCAAGGGATTCGTCGTTCTAATATTATTATCGTTTGTTATTACTATTATTTATTTGTGAGTAGATTTGTCTTAAGTAGTAAAACAACGCTTAATTTTTATAATTTGACAGCTGTCAAAGTGACAGCTCCAACTTAATAAAATACACGGTGATTCATTCAAAGTGTCTGAAGTTGGCAGCAAAAAGGTCCCTAAATTGGTTATTAACTAATTTATATTACTTTCGTTAATTACTACACTTCGTTTGTCATTCTTTGCCGATAAAATTAAACAATATTCAATAAGGCCGGTTTGATATGGTACGTTTTTCTGTACGGAATTCCATAGATTTTTATGTATATGAAAAAAAAAAATTAACGTGGCACACAGGAAATGTATATCAAAATGTATGCCTTCTTTCATGTACATAAAAAATAGGACCTGCTCAGACTCCCATACGTTTTTTTTTTCTGTACAGAAAATACATTTTGCATTATTTATCGCATGCTTAATATTTAGATTTTGAAGAACAAAGGGTTGATTAAACTTTATCTATAGGGCTGTTCGAATATGCAGTTCGCGAACGGTTCGTAGTCACGTGAACCAATCAGAGAACAGATTGGAGTTCTCGCGAACTGGAATACGTTATCTGATTGGTTCACATGATCGTGAACCCTTCGCGAACTGCATGTTCGAACAAACCTTATGTAAGCCTATCATGAACTAATAAATTAATGTACACAAATATGTGCCCGAACTAAAAATAAAAAACATCTAAATAATAAAAAAAAGGCAGATAGGCTTGTATCCGTGTTCTAAAGCTACTGACAAGCAAAGTCACCCAAATGTTCACTTTCGATTTTGATGAAATTTTGCAAGCATGTAGAGCAATCAACAATAATCAACTCGTATAGGGGAGATACAGACCTCTAAAATTACACTCATAAAACACATTTTCAATGATATCTTTGGAACTAGGAAATATATCGATTTGCACTAAAAACGAAAATGTTTTTCTTGACAATTCGGACATTTTAGTTTGATAAGGAGATTAGTGGTGCATGATGGGGGTTGTAAGGGGTTAAAAGAGTTGCATAAACGACATTTTGTGGTTGGCTGTAACCCTTGTATATGAAATTTTGGGAAAAAAATCCAAAACACGACTTTATTATACAAAGTTATTTTTAATGTAGTTTATGGAAATTAGGACAGAAAATATTGAAATTTTCAATTTACATGTAGTGAGGGGATTATAATTTGTTCTTATTGTAATCGCTTACAACCCCCGTCATGCACCGCTGATATCTTTATTAAGCCAAAATATCCGAATGTCAAGAACATTTTTCCCCTTGGCAAAATTTAAATTTCCCACAATTATTCTCAGTAACTTCAACATTGAAACACGAAATTACCAATGGTTTTGTATTAGGTTACTAGTTATTTTGATGTCTTTCTGTTACTAAAGTTACTAAAAATAATTATGGGAAATTTAAATTTTGCCAAGTGGGTTCCTTCTTAGTTCAGATCCATATCTCTTCTGGTTCCAAAGATATCGTTGAAAATGTGTTTTAGGGGTGTCACGTTGGGGGTCTGTAATTCCCCTAAAAGTGAATATGGGTAGCTACAAAAAAAATACTGATCGATTACTTTTCACTGATTATCTTTGCTTGTGAGTTGTAGAAAATTCAGTTTGAATGTTCATTTTGTAATTTATTAGAAAAAAAAAAATAACGAAGTTAGGCACGCATAATGCTTTAAAAATATAGCATGCGTTGCATATACCCAAATTAATTTCAGCACAGAAAAGTGACCTTGAAAACTTGTGCCCGAAATTGTATACGATTCTGTACAGAAAAATTCTGAAGATGTCAATCAAAGTACAGTCCAACAAATATCTCGTGACAGTAGTGAGTCATTGTGCGTCCATTGTACTGGAGTGGGGGGAGCGTTTACGATAGCCGGTTTACAGTATAGTACAAAAGTGTGTGACAACCTTTCAATTTCTTGGTTTTGCTAGTATTAACTTTACTTCACACTTTTTTCAGGCTTAGGATTGGCAGAAAAATTCTGCTGTGTTTAAAAGTTGGAAATTGTTTCCTTTGTCATATGTTATTGTTAAAAACTTATATCTGGAGGTCATCATCATTGCTTTAGCTCCGCCCTTTTTGTCACTGCGCAACTGTCACGAGCGATTTGTCGAGGTGTATAAGAATACCAAGCAGCGTCACTCTCATCAAGGTAGATTTCACCGCCATTTTGTTTTGTGCTGCACGATCAAATATGACGGTAAACAAAAGTTTGTTAATGGATAAAGTAGGTTTCGAAAATCCAGAATGGGGCTACGGAACATATTTTAAAAGCGTTGTGGTGTTTTTAAGATTCAATTCTCTAGAAAAACGACGAAAATATCATAATTTGACTCTGTGTGAGTTGTATTTAAAGGAAAAAAGAAGAACACAAGGTCTTGATCCTCATAAAATTCTTTAATGTATCGCACGACCGGTTTCGCTCTAGCCGATCATCCTCAGGTCAGCTATAGAGGGGAAGCTACGTAGAATTTCGCTGAAATTGTAGAAATAAACGCGAGCGCTACTAGATGGCGACAAGATAGATAAAGTAAACGTCAACTTAAACAGGCTTTCTAAAATAAAGCCGCATTTGAATTACAATTAATTAATATATAAGTTGTTGTAAGTTCTAGATTGGTGGAATTATGATGTTTGGTATTAGAAAAAAAAATTCTTTAATTCATTATTATTAACACAATCGGTTTCGGCTCTAGTCAATCCTCAGCTGTATTACGTCATTAGAATTCAAAACTAAGTCACTTGTGATTAAAATTTTCTTAACAATTTAAAAAAAAAAAACAATATTACATAATAAAATAGAAATAGAAATAAAAATAAGACATTGCACAAATTGAAATTGTATAACACGTTAAAATTTGTTGATTTTATGTACTGTAATTGTGAAAACGAACCGTCCGTTTTGTGTTATTTGTCTTATGTCTTATTTTTATTTCTATTTAATTTGTAATATGGTTTTTTAAACTGTTAAGAAAATTTTAATAATAAGTGACTTAGCTTTGAATTCTAATGACGTAATACACCTGAGGATGGTCTAGAGACGAAACCGGTTGTGTTAATAATAATGAATTAAAGGATTGGACAGAACATATTTTCTTGTTTTTTTTTTTTATTATATCGAACATCATAATTAATTAATAGTTGTTATGTATCCAGTATAGCATTTTCAGCTAAAGGAATGTTTAGGAATCTTAAGTAATTGTTCAAAAATGGAATGTTGTGAATGTGTTTGAAGTAAATAATAAATTTTGAATTTGTTTCTATCGCTTAAGTGACAAACGTGTCAGCAGTAATTTAGCGATGCCATCTGTGATAGTACAGCAGCCACTATTAATCCTGGGAACGACCGACAGTTCATAGATAAGAGAAGACCTGCTTCTTATCCGCGCCTTTAATATTGTGTCGCTAAAAAAATAACATTGTATGTTCAGCGAATTTTAAGTGAGTAAAATTAATGTTTGATATTATTATTAACTTGGCAATTATAAATTGTAATTAATGATTTAAATCATAACACTTCAAACCCTTTTGAATATAGAATTGTTTTTGTAGTTCGATTTATAACAGGACACAATTCAATTAGAATTACTTTCTATCGAATCTGCTTTTCAATGGATATTTTTTCGTAATTTCAATTTATTCAACTCTTTATTTTGAATTTTCCAAATTTCGAATAAATTTGGATTTTAATATTTTACTATTTACCGCAGATGTATTTGGTGGTTTTTGACGCGTTCCGCAATGACGTCATATGACCGGCTTTAATGAATTTTGAGATTCAAAACGAACATACCGTATTTGTACTATGGTTTTCCCACATTTTAGTCAACCGCACAGTGATGCCAACGTAAATTTTTAAATTTCCAATCTCAGACACTCGGCTTTGATCACTGTCCATATACGAATATAGTAACATAACTTTAAATATATACAAAATGTGATTAGATGGAACGTGGTAATAAAATCACTAATTTATCGTCAAAACCGTTGTAAAATTAAATAAATTATGAACTTTAATTTAAGTTTTTTTTTTTTATTACATATTTCGGACATGCAAAAACGAAACAACAATTCCCTACTCGTCCAATTGTACCGTGATGATCATACAAGGCTGTCAATATCGTTTCTGATCTCTGTGCGGCGGCGATCTAGGATCGCGCCACTCCCTGCCCTCCTTGTGCGATCGGACGTCGTGATGGTGATGGTGGTGGTGGTGGCGCTTCTTCTCCCCGCTCTTCCCGTTGAACGCGGCCGAATCTGCGACGACCAGTTCCGAACCGTCGCGGTGGCGTTCGCCGGCGTTCGTCCGGAACGGCTCGTCCATAGTCTCTTTCCGTTTGAGCGGCTGGTGATTGCCGGGCGCCACCTTCAGCCCTGTCTTGCTGCCGGCGGATTCGTGCAGATTCTCCCACGCCTGTCGATAGTAGCGATTGAGTCCGTTGCGCGATTCCGAACTCGAGGAATCGAAGGAGGCGACGGTGTTGCAGTCCGGGGACGCTCTGTGTCTGTAATGTTTGGCACTTCGGTTTCTAGAACGAAACGGGAATGAAACTTTGATAAAGCGAAGAGATATTTTAGAAAACGAATGTCGTCGTCCATAGCGCAGTGACTATCAACACTGTTCATCATTTGAACAGGCGCGGGTTTGTCTGCCATCGGCTTATGCGGATAGAAGAAGGTTTATTTGACTACCTACGAGTGAACACTTGGCAATTATAAATTATAAAGCAGATAGGAAAATACCAACTTTCGCTGTGGACGATGACATTAATTTTGTCGAGCAGTGTACATAACGCATATAATATTTAAATTTACCGCCAAAAATTAGATCTGTAGGAGGAAAAGGCAAACCAAAACCAAAGGTGCAATCTGTAATCGCCTTTTTTTGGGTTCATGCGAGCCAATAGACAACATTGCAAGAAACATATCAACCGGAAACCTAACAAATTTTCAATGCGTGCATTTTACTTCCATCTTAGCAATCTGTTTAAATTAACGCATGAGTATGAAAAGGTAATACGTGTTATTGGAAACAAACGAATATAGCCACGAGGCGGCTGTTCATTAGACTAGGCACCAACTGTAGATACGAAAGAAGTTTAACTTCAGTTAGTTGAATGAGTGTTGGCCAAATTGCTTCATAAACCCAACAAGCAGTGTTGCCAGGCTTGGTGTACACAAATCATGTTCTAGTGGCTAGTGAAAAGTTTAGTGGATTTTCTTTAATTTTAGTAATAAATCTAGTGAATTCATTGAGCACGAAAATTAAATTACATCATAGTATAGGAAAACCAAGTAGCGTCACTCTCGCCAAGATAAATTTCAGTCGCCATTTTATTTTGTACCGTATAATGTATGTTACGTAAGTCTACCATTTCTATTCTATGATATAGAATCTAGATAAGTCTTTTGTAATTTAGCTTTCTTCTCGAATTTTAGAGTGTATTTTCGTTTATATGGGAATGAGTTTAATTTTAATTCTAACATACATGTACATTTTTTAAATTTTGCGCAGAATGTACAAAACAAAATGGTAGAAGGTCACTAATAATTTTCCCTAAAAACCTACTTATAAAAACGTGAGTGGTATTACTTAGTTTTCCTATACTTTGATGGCATATATACATATATATACATACATATATATCTAAATAAATAAATAAAAAATAAAATAATAAAATAAATAAGAATATATATTATGATTTATAAAAACACGGTTATAGTCGTATATTGTTGTAAATTATTAATATTTGACGACTACCTAATAAGTGTTGTATTAAATTTATAAAAATTATAATAAAAAATGAAAGAAAAGGGGATTTATAGTAAAAAACTATTAATTACATAAATATATAAAATATTATTTTTTTTGCTTTTCTTAAAATACTTTTTAATGTAATTCCTTTCCCAATTCTAGTGATTTTCTGGTGGAATTATAATCCCAATCTAGTGAAATATGTCTTCTGTCAATTGGCAACACTGCCAACAAGCAGTTTGTCTAATCTCTAACCTCAAACCATCCTTAAACACTTGTGATTCTAAATATGATGCAGGATGCGGGTAGGAAATTTATGAAATTTTCCAATGTTTTTAATAAGTTTGTTATAAATTCCCACGTTCTCTCCGGCATAATGACGATTTTGCCACTTTTGCCGCTAACAAAGTTAAAACGCTGTCATCTGTGCTCTTCAAAACGTAAGTAATAAATTTTGATTTTGAAATGAATTTACTAGATTATTTGGCGAAGATTTTTGCCAAATAATCTAGTAATCTTCTGCGTCATTTTACTTCCTAAATTAGCTGTAAATGGATCTACCAAATCGTCCATTATCCGATCGCCATCTACATTTTCATACGTACATTAAAAAGAGTGTTGCAAACATTCAATAACTTTGCTCTAGGGGGTATTACCCTATCAAATGACTTCAAAACATCTTAAAAGTATTTGAAATATTATTTTTCTCGTCGGCCACATAATATTTTGTTAACTGTTGAAAAAGCACTTAAAACCTGTTCCCTTAACAAGTTACAGCCTATGACTTCTAACAATAACTTCTATTTTTATTTATAAATAGCTGAAATAAGCAATAAATAATATAAAGAATAATAATAATTTTGGAAATACTGTTGACAGATCGCGTTGACAGTTTAGATAAATAATGATATGACTGCGTTTTTCGGAATATTTTCCTGCTTGATGACTGCTTTATACGGCCTGTCGAATCATGAGTTGAACGTGTTCGACGCTGACGCCACCTACCGGACTTTTTTGGGAAAATTGCTCATCGTTCGGTTGCAGGATTGTTATAGCAAAATGTCTGACTAATTTAAATGAATGTCATATTGACAAATGCCAAAGTTAAAATTTCTCAAAATTATTCTAAACAATCTGTTTGCTTGGTTAAAAACCGAGCTATTAAGGTTCTTAAAGTTGTATTTCACATCTTATTAGTTATTTCAGTTGTATAATTATTTGGTTAATAGTTTTGTACTATTTAGTTTTGATATAAACCAAGTTGTCATCTGCTATGTCCTTCATTACTATCATTTTGACGTGTCAAGGAAGTAGTTCTCGTGTTCTCAAACGTCATGTAGATGTCCCTACTACCGGAAACTTACGTGGAATTGAATGTTACACCAGAACATTCAATTCCACGTAAATTTGAATGATTGGACAGGCCGTATAAAGCAAACTGCCTAAGTTATCAAGCAGGTCGTGGTTTAAACCAGTTTAATCAACGCTATACGAAAGCCAATCAAAAGATCTTTTTGGCGCGCCTAATTTAAATCACTCCTAATTTTGAAACAAGGTTAATAGCTAAGGAAGAAAAAGAAGAATATAAACTAGAAACAGAACTATTGTACCAACCAGCGAACAGAAACAAGAAGTGTTACTTGTTGCCAGGACCTTTGATGGTTTATTGTCGGCAATATTAATAATAATATTACTTCATTATTTTAGCACCAGGTGCGTCAGAAGTACAATCTCAACTCAAAATGGCCGTTATTTATATGTCTATTGCGATTAGTAATAGATACATTATTAGTGTTATTATTAAATAACAATACAGCAAGAAACAAATAAAATAGCAATAAAGCTGAATTAAAAATGTGATAGAATTATTTCAATGAATAATTACTGCAGTGGCGCCCTCTCTGTAAATTGTCAGTGCCGTCAAAACGCCAAATTCGTGCAGGTGGACACGTCAAAAACAATTAGTGCTGCTTCTTGTCTTATCTCTTCGTTGTACCAACTGACATCAGGGTTAATTCAGCGTGAACTTCAGTTTAATAAAATAATCGTAATAATAATAACTCATTGTCAGTTCAAAATTGACAAAAGTCAAAGTCGTAGTCAAGTTGACTGATGCATATTTTGCGTTCAGAACTGGGCTAGTGGTCGTCTATCACACTTCGATAAAACATAACCTGCTTTAGTAGCTTTAAGGTGCCAATTTGGTTTAAATTAGATTTACGTTATTTGAATGCGATTCGCGTAGGCTTTACCGTCGTTTAGTGATTTTAGGAGCTTTCATATTATTGATTTGGTTACTCCGAAGGAAATACGGATGGTATTACTGTTAAGAAATGATAGTTTATTTAAAATAAAAGGACTTCAAAACCAGTAATAGCAGTGATATTTCATTCGAATTTCCCGCCACGACAGAATAAGTAAAACTAGCTCCATGCGGCGACAATAGATGGCACAACGTGATGGTATAGTGATGTCAAGTTTCCTATCTTTACTAGTGTTAATCGTTGATTGCGCATGTCTATGATATGAAACCTTGATAAATAATACGACCAAACCTAGTCGTAATTTAAGTTTCTAATTTAGCAACTTGACCACATTTTGCTGAAGTACAACTAATATATAAACTTATCAAAGTTTCTACACACAAAAAAAAAAATTAGCTAAGTGAAACGACAAATTTTAAGGTTAGTTATTACCTACTTAAAAGATAATTAAGCTAGGAAATATTAGAAATACCAGCATAATAAGTACAGTGTCTGTGCGAGCTGTTTAAAAGTGAAAGCATGTGCGGTGCGGTGCGTGGAGCTTTTGTTTCTATTTTCGATTTACATTTCATTCGTTCAACTCTATTCGTACCTGAGGTATACGTCTCGGTAGGAGTGTCTTCTCGGACATGGCAAAGACGTTTTTTTTTTTTTGTTACTTAGATAGGATTGGAGAAATAGCCGGCCCTGTGCGACCTGTAGTTACGCGTGAACTCCCTTCTGCCGATCTGCTGGTCGGGGAAGGGCAGTGCCAGCAGGGTGTACCACCGTGAGGGCATTGCGCTAGCGGAGGGCAGACGGTGCTTCGTGCGCGTCGTTGAAGCTCCCGCACTTCGGACCGCAAGAGGGCAACACAGTCAGTTAGTTAAAGTAACAGTAGCATAGCAAGTAGAATTATCGTAAAAAAAAATAGTTGGAGGAATATAGTATAATAGCGGTGAGTAGTGAGGTTAAGTGGTTAAAAGTACTACCGCTAGGTGTCGCCGTTATAAAGATTCACGGTGATATGTTGGTTATACGTCGTCTAATATGGTCTACTCCAAAGCTTATAGTTAAATGGAATATATACAAATATACATTTTATTACAATATAACAATGAGTGACATAATGATATTCCAATGAATATCCAAGTGGTACATAATATATTACCAATATTCGGATAATCTAAAATGAATATTATTTTTTTCTTTTAGTGCAGTACATATAATAAATATAATATTGTAAATTTAATTTAATTTTGTTTTAAATATTTTAATCCTAATTAACAATAGTAGATATGTGGCTGTAGTGCTTACTTTTCCGTTTTTTTTTGTGTTTTGTAATACATCGCAATAATATTAATAAATATTTGGTTTCTTCCAAAAATAATAGTTATTTACATCTTACATCAAAGTTGGGTAGGTATCATTTACAGCGCGCGAATTCAGTTAAGAATTCAAGCGCTGTAAATGACCTAAAGCTCGACATTTGTATTTAGATTTTTTGGCCGAGAAAAAATATTTAGAAAATCTTATTTAATTTAATAATGAATATGCTAATGTAAGAATCACTAGATTTGGATTGGTAGCACTACGTTAAGGTAGACATAACTCTATGTCAAATACTGATAGACCTACTGGTGTATCACCTGATTGTTAATGCTGTGTTGACAAGACCAAAAAGTATTACTTCAATAGTAAATACTGAATTAGAAAACAAACAGGAGATTTTTTCTCCAGACACTATTGATATGTAAAATATTAATTCGTAAACAGTGACAGCTAGGAAAAAAAGTTTTTATAAATTGTTGTAGGATAATATTTTTTCTATAACGCTAAATTATCGCGATTTGTACAAGGTGTTTCGTAGCTTCGGTACAGTCTTCAACTGTCTTCTTTTAAATACAATACCCCCAATATTATTGCATTTTTAAAGGCGCCAGTAAATTACAAAAAAAAAAGATATAATACACTTTAGCGCTAAACTCATTAATTTATGAGATATTTGTGATTTTCTATAAATTATGTCGCTTGCCCTGTTTGAAAAAAACAATTTTCATTTAATTACCACTTAGACTAAGTGATTCAAATTTTGAAATATCTTAGTACGGACCTACTTATACCTGCAGGTGTGTTTATAGTTATATTTTCATATACTGGATGTTCGTGATTAAAGCACAAACTCAGTTAACTTCAAATGGGTATATTTTACTTTTTTTTTTTTAAATAGAACACCTTGTATATGTTTACATTCCTATTAATAAGTGCTTTGATTTTTATTAAGCATACTCTATGTCTATCTCTTTTACATTTCGAGTTATTACAGTTTTGATTAATTTTTCATTATTGCGATCATATTTGTAATTTTCGTGGGCGATGATTGTAAAAATGAAAACCAGAAAATAAGTATTTAATATAAAATCACAAAAAACAACGGAAAATAAACAAATCAATATAAGTAAATATGCAATAAACCGTGCCAAATACATAAAAGAATAATTAGAACATCGGATTTTCGATATAACCCCCATTTTATCTAATGTGATGTATTGAAATTCAGCAGAAGTAACTACATTATGCGCAAAATGAGCAGCAGAAATATTTTTAAAAAATAAGATATTTCGTAAAAATTTACTGGCGCTTTTAAAAATGCAATAATATTGGGGGAATGGAATTAAAAAAAAAAAGAAAGTTGAAAGCTGTACCGTGGTTACAAAACACCTTGTACAAATCCCGATAATTTTGCGTTATAGAAAAACATGGTATGCATACATACAATAAGTGTAGCGAACAAAATTTCTTTATGGATTAAGTCATATCCTGAACTAGTAAAGGATGGCGACAAAATATTTTGTCGAGCCTGCAGTAAATTGGTAAGTTTAATTTTACTAAAAGCTTTACAATTGTTTTTAAATTCTTTAACTTTTGATATAAAATGACAATTGTTGTTGTAGGTGTCTTCTGAGAGAAAATACTGATTGATCAACACGCTAAAACTCCATCACATATTGGAAAATGTGAAAAACTAAAGCGATCTGCATGTGTGCAGCAATCTATATGTCATTGTGTAGCATCAACTTCACGAAACTCAGAACAAGAAGAATATAATACGGATCTGTGTAACGCATTAATTTCGTCTAACATATCATTAGTAAAATTAAACAATGTTAATTTGAAATCATTTCTGCAAAAATATTGCAAACATAATATAGCTGACGAAAGTACCTTACGAAAAAATTATGTCACATCTTGTTACCAGCAAACAATAGCAGAAATTCAACAATTGGTAGGGAATAATTTTATTTATATCATGGTAGATGAAAGTGCGGATAAATGTGGCCGTTATATTGCCCATTTGTTAATAGAAATTCTTCATGAAGATATTGTAGGTAAATCATATTTAATTTATTGTAAAGAATTTCAAAAAACAAATAATGTGACAATTGCCCAATTCGTTCAAGAAGGTTTATCAAATTTCTTTCTACCTGGAAGTATATCTTGTGAAAAAATTTTACTCATGTTGTCCGACGCTGCACCATACATGATAAAAGCCGGACAAAATTTAAAAAATGTTTATAGTAACATTATTCATACCACTTGTTTAGTTCATGGGTTCAATCGTGTAGTCGAAGACATTAGGAATCAATTCCTTTTGATTAATGATTTAATTAGCAATGTCAAAAAAAATATTTTTAAAAGCACCTTTACGAATCCAATTTTATAAGGAGCAACTTCCCAGTGTTAAGTTGCCTCCTGAACCGATTATTACGAGATGGAGTACATAGTACATGGTTAGAGGCTGCAATTTTTTTCGCCGATAATTTTGAAGGAATAAAAAATGTAATTCTTGAAATCACTGCTGACTGCATTGCTCTAGAAAACTGTAAAAAGATGGTAACATCAACAGAATTGCTACAAAACCTTTTGTATATTAAGTCAAATTATAGCTTTGTTTCAAGTTCCATTCGTAAACTAGAAACGCATGGGATGTCGCTTTCGGAATCAGTCGAAATAGTAGATGAATTTGATATGCTATGTAAGAAGGTAAGGGTGCAATAGATAATTCTATATACGATAAATTTAAAAAAGTGATAAATAAAAATGCGGGGTATTTGAAATTGAAGAAAGTTAAGAAACTTTTGGAAGGTGAAACGGTAAACGATTTCGACTTTAATTTCAGTTTAGAATGTATTGCAAAGTTAAAAAATGCACCAATTACGTCTGTGGATGTTGAAAGAATTAAGCTTTTCTATTTCGAAACATATGTATTCTGATAGAAGACAAAACTTTTTTTTACACAATTTTGAAAAACATTTAATTATAAATTGTTTTAGAAACATGTTGTGAAAAATATTTTGTGTAATAAAGTTAATGTTTAAATTTCTGCTTTTATTAATTTTATGTAAAAATTTTGCATATTGTCGCAATTTTTTTGCATATATGCCCCAGGTTTATACATATTTTCTCAAAAATCGATGTATATATATGCGCATATATTCCAGTATTTCTTTGCATATAATCCGGTCTCTAAATATGAGTATAAAATAAATATTAGAAAATCACATTAATTAAACCCGTATTATAAATAAAATCTGTTGTTTATATTGTATACAACATTCAGGTAATATTTTTGTGTACCACTTGAGTATTTACCACTAATTGTGCTTTTTACAAACATTCAATTGCAATGAACAAAATTCTAACTTTCATTAGTACTCAAATTAATTTCACTGCCACTTATTATTAAGTGTAAACCATCAATACCAACCATTTAAATCCTAAACAACTCACCTCCTAACTAGGACAATAATCGTGGTGATGATGGCGGCCAAGAAGATGAACCCGCCGAACGCGCCCAGAGCCACTATGGCGCCCAAATTCAATCGGGCACCGTACGTCTCCCTCCTCTCCCCGTCGATGCTCTGCGGAACGTTAACGCTGTGGGATTCCCCGCGCTGTACGTTCGCGCTGCCGGGGATCTCGTTCTCTTCCGGATGTTCCGGCACGAGCGGATGTTGCGTGGTGGGCGATTCGTGCGACTTCTTTGCTTCCGTGGTCTTGGGCGGGACTTGGGGTTTCTTGTTTCTCTCGACGAGTCGGATGATTTCCACTTCGGCTTTGATGGTAGTCGGTCCGGGCCGGGTTGGTCTCTTAGTGGTGCTGGTGGTTGGCCTGGCTGATATGGTAACTATTATGGGTTTGGATGTGGATGTAGTGGTCGTTGTGGTGGTGGTGGTAGTAGTACTGGGCGTGGTAGTTGTCGTTCTATTCTCTGCTGGAAGTGTTATTAAGAGGATATTTAAGTGTATTATTCGTGATAATAGGATTTAACATCTCTAATGTTAATAGTAGAAGAAAATAATAATAATAATAATTTAATAAAAAATATAATTCTTTACTTAAATTATTTAATATCAACTTTTAAACATCCTACTGTCACCTATATTCATTACTTTATAACCATAAGTATGCTCTCTCAAATGGCAGATGGCATGCCCGGTGAGAATTTTCGATTGCAATGGTATAGAGGCCGCTCTGACATTAAAAAAAATGACTAAATAATCCCTTTTATAATTACAGTGCTTAGTTTAGGTGATATCAAATTATGATCAATTGTGTAGAAAACATTTAAGTGCAAACAAATGTGGTTTTATTTATTTAATAACAGATTTTAAATGTAGAGCAGTGAGAAAAGTGAGTGGCGATCTCGGGAGAGTATATAAGTGTGCCGGCTAGACGAGATCGAGGCAGATCCCGACCTCCCTAGCTATTAGATCGTAGTCGTCTTCTGGGTGACACAGCCCAGCTTCCGCTATCCGCAGGCTGCTAGATCGTAGTCGTCCACTGGATAGCACGACGATAGCTTCCCGCCTTTCCGCGTGGTTGCAGACTGTAGTCGTTTTTTGGGTGACAGTGTAGCTTCCGCTATCCGAAGGTTGTTAGATTGTAGTCGTCCGCTGGGTGGCACGACGTTAGCGTCCCATCTAGTGACTGTAGTCGTTTTCTGGGTGACACAGTCTAGCTTCCGCTATCCGCAGGCTGTTAGATCGTAGTCGTCCGCTGGGTGGCACGACGATAGCCTCCCGTCTTTCCGCGTGGCTAGAGACTGTAGTCGTTTTCTGAGTGACACAGCTTAGCTTCCGCTATCCGCAAACTGCTAGATCGTAGTCATCCGCTGGGTAGCACGACGCTAGCTTCCCGTCTTTTTGCGTGGTTGCAGACTGTAGTCGTTTTTTGGGTGACACAGTCTAGCTTCCGCTATCCGCAGGCTGTTAGATGGTAGTCGTCCGCTGGGTGGCACGACGATAGCCTCCCGTCTTTCCGCGTGGCTAGAGACTGTAATCGTTTTCTGGGTGACACAGCCTAGTTTTCGCTATCTGCAGGCTGTCAGATCGTAGCCGTCTTCTGGGTGGCACGGCGATAGCCTTACGTCTGTCTCCGCGTAGCTACGACGTGGACTTGCCGTTGTTCGCTTGATTAGAGATTGTAGCCGACCTTAGGGGTTGGCACAACCAAACTTCTCGTTCTCCGTCCGCTTACGCGTCGTAGTCGTCCCGAGGGGTGACACGAGGTAATCCACCCCCGACCGTTGTCGCAGGTATCAAGGCGCACACCCCCTCTCGGTAACGCATTACATTTTGTTTCTTTTTGACACGCCCTGTATATTATGTATTTTGAATTTGATATCGTATTTGCTACCCCTCCTTCATATACATACATATATATATTTGACCGATTTTGTCGTTAAAGCTATTGTTGTTTATCTTTGTTAATTTCCGTAATTTGTTCATTATTCACTCATTAGATTATTCAACCGTCTCGTTATTCACATATTATATATATATATCTCCTTTTTGCTCTGTGTCACTGTTGTTAAAGGAATAAAACACAAGAAAATCACTTATTTGTTTCACTGATTTACTTCACATTGTCACGTACAAATATATTAGCATCCGGGACATTCACTCACGATCTGAAGCTACTTCAATTAGGGTAGATTTTAAATCATTTATTGTACGCCGTTGATGTACGCGACGATAAACAATTTTAGCGCGAATTCGTCTGACAGCCGCCGATACTAGCGACTCCACTAGGAACTACGCAGGATCATCACTCGTATAGGCAACCGATTAAGCAGAGAAGCAAGGTGAGCAGCCTAATGACCATTTGATAAGTTACAATTGAAACATCCGAAAACCCCCGGAATAACATCGATACAATGTATTAATACCTCTAGGATATGTTTTAATGTCATAAGACGTACAATCACTCTTTACTAATATTCGAAAAGAATTGGTTGTAAAAAGCGATTAAAAATAGATGGGCTGATATAGAAAACCAAACTACTGTCTTACTCGACTTCCTTTTTAAAGGAATAGACATTTATTTTAATTGCACCTACTTCAAATAAAAAGGTAAGTTTTACAAACAAACTTTTGGTACTCCGATGGGCGATCTATTAAATCCAATTTTTGCTGAGTGGGTTATTCATCATGTTTTTGAATGCGTGTTGAATAAAACAAGTATAAAACTTTTGGCTGTATGTACCTTAGAATTTTAACCTTATCTGATTGTCGCTTTCACAATAAGAATTTTAACAGTTTAAAAAATAATCTTAAGCCAAATAATCATCCCATAGATCTTATCAAGAAAGTTGAAGAATTGGGAGGGTTAATGATTCGCATTGTGAATGTGGTGGGGTAGAGACAGTGGGACATGTTTTATTCGAACGTCCACAAAACCACAAAAGCTCGTGGTATCTAACGGTAGAGTTAATAACGGATCAGGGTAACAGGGGGTTAAATCATATTTGTGCAGAATTGGGAGGGTTAATGATTCGCATTGTGAATGTGATGGGGTAGAGACAGTGGGGCATGTTTTATTTGAACGTCCACTCACTGATGAGTACCGGTCGCGTACGGAAGTTAGAGCATTTGCTAAGGGATTGGATTAAATTGGACGCAACTCAAAACAGTTTCATAAATAAACTGTCAAATTTTTTTTTCGCCAAATAACACTCCACTTACCTTCACACCTCGGTGCCGCCTTGTCGTACTGCGCGTTCGCCAAGCAAATCAACTTATTCGCACCGATTATTTTATACCCAGGTCTGCAAATGTATTCCACCTCAGTGCCAAATATGAAATTGCTCTCAGATGCTGTCATGACGGCGTTTTCTATCGCCTGCGGCGGCCCACATTGGATAGCTAATAACAGATAACATATTTTTAGAAATGACAACACACAAATTTATTTAATTTTTTAAAAGTTAACTACTTACGTTCACATCTAGGTGGCGGACCGTTCCATCTCTCATCGATATCACAAGCCAACTGGGCTCTTCCGACCATTTTGTAACCTTCATCGCAAGTGTACATTACCCTGCTCAGGTATCCCACGCTATCATTGACCAAAGTGTATTTTCCGTTCGCTATATCGGCAGGATATCCACACTGTATTCCTATAAGAAATTGATTTGTTTCTTAATAAAATGAGCTGATATCGAAGGATGAGGAACGTACGCTTGCAAACTGGGGGGAATTCGTTGTAAAAACCGGTGTCCAAGCAAGTTCTGATGGATGGACCCACTAAAAGATGACCTTCATCGCAGGTATACTCCACATTGGCCCCGACGTTAAAGTTCTCGGAAACCATCGTAGAATTTGGCGGTTGTTCTGGTCTGCCGCAAGCTTTTGGTTCTGTATGAAGTAGTGAGAGAAACGAATTATATTTCACTTACTGTTGACAGAAAAATATTTTGAAGAAGATTGGAAATACCCAAATAACAAAGTAATTAATGCTTTTTGATAAAAATCATAAAACATGGCAATTAATGTTTTAGAAAGGCTATCTTTTAATAAGAGTAGTGTCGTTTTTGCAATGAGCTTGAAAAAATTATGACCTAACGTTTTATTTCTTTTTTATTCAAATGGCAATATAGTATTTTTAATATAATCCATTGTTTTTGACTCTGTCTGAGTAAATTATAGGAAGGGAAATAAAAGTAAATGTTCCAATTTCTCACAAATTCATTTAATGACGACAACTGGTTTCATCCACTAAGGGACATCTTCAGGTTAGAATTAAAAACAGTTTAAAAATAAGTCACATAATAAAATAATAAAAATTGAATTATTATAAAATTGTATAAGACTTGTTAACACACATTGTAAAACGACAAACTACACTTTTCTAAGTGTAGTTTGTTGTTAGTAAGTGTTATTCTCCTATATAAGTATTATATAGTGATTTTAGATAATGATTTGAGATTTCACGAACATGTTGCAAAGTTATGCCAGCACACATACATTCGTCTCAGAACCTTGTATATAAATAAAGAAATTTTCTCTTTATGTCAATCGCTTGTTATGTCTGTGTTATTATACGCTGTATTATCCATGTTTAGATTATTGCACTAAGCGACATTTACAGGTTATTCAAAACACCTGTTGTAGATATGTTTTTTTTCTCTCCACAGATATGACCACGTTAGCTCTAAATATGATCAAATAGGTTGGTTACGTCTTCCAGACCTTACAAAGTTTAATTTTTTAGTTTTCTTATTTAAACTATTACAAAAACAATTTCCTATTTATTTGCGTAGAAAACTGACACATCGCAGCGATAACCACAACATAAATGTCAGAAATAACACTATGAATATAACGCATCATAGAACAGCTATGTTTAAGTGGTGTTTTACTTATAACGCTGTGGTCATTTATAATGAATTTATTTCAGAATTTCAAAAACAGATCTCGCTGAGTATGTTTAAAAGGCAGATTAGATCTTTACTGGCTGCCTAGTTTAGGTCACAGGATTAGGTTTAGGTATGGTGTTATTAATTAGTTCATTTATAGTGTCGAGTACTTTTATTATTTAAAAAGATATTATTGATTTATTTTCTACCATTTTTTTTATTATTTATTTACTGCACGCATGCATTATGGAATTTTATTTTTATTTCTTATTTAGCTAAACATTACTGTATGTATTTAGTAATTAATCATAAGTTAAGTGGAAGAATAGCTAACAGCTAAACTTTGCCTATTATTAATTCACTTTGTGTGTTCCATCATGTATAAATATTAAATAAAGAGGATATTATTATTATTATACAATTTTATTCAATTTTACAATTCATTTTTATTATTTTATTACGTGACTTATTTTTAAACTGTTTTTAATTCAGACCTGAAGATGTCCCTCAGTGGATGAAACCGGTTGTCGTCATTAAATGAATTGGTGAGAAATTGGATCATTACTTTTATTTCCCTTTCTCATAGTATTTTTGCGTCATTTTTGGATAGATGCTGTCATTCTTTAAATGACACTTAAAAAATACTTTATTTGATTCTTCTTGGTATGTGGACGTTTGTAAGTTTGAAAAAAAAATGTATAAATTGTTAACGTTTCAAAATAAAACTAACTACTTCTTGTCTTTTTTTGTATAATGCTGTAAAATACTATCAGAAACATTATAATATACAATGAAAATGAAATTATTATTACCTCAATATTTTTTTACAGTAATTATAAATAATTTTTTTTATAAATTTAAATTTTTTTATAATATCAGCAATGTTAATTATTATAATGAAAATTATTTTTGTTTTGTGTTGTAATAAATTGTAATGGTGTATACATTGGACAAACTCTAAAACATTTATCAGAAAGATTAAAAGGTCACAAATATTCTAGTAACATTACATCTCTGAAAAAGCATGCAATTGAAAACAATTGCGAGTGGATAGCGAGATCTCCCGCCTTAACTCCGACCCAGTCATCACATTGAATAGTGTAAACTCCAAAAAAACACTTTATTAGTGGAAATAATAACTTTTTTATAAATTTCCAAAGCATGCTTGATCTTTGTTTGAATTTTACATACTTACATCATTTATTAATTTCGACAACTTTTCTTAATAACATTTTGTCCTATCTTCGACAAAAAAGTCCACTTTATCAGTGAGAAAAACTACCTTTTTTTAAATTTCCAAGGCATGATTAATTTTTCAAAACTAAAAGTATGGAATAAATTACTTTTCACTGAAGTAGGGCTAAATCTCACTAGCTGAAATTTCAATTCAAAAATTGGCAATACGCCGAAAGTGAAGGATTGGCATTTTGAACAGCGTTTGCTGTTATTCTCTCATACCACACTGAGAAAAATACTGGACATGATATCAATAACCCAGTGAACTTTCATCGACAGAACAAAATGTGTCATTGTGACGAAAAAAACATTATTTATATTCTTTGATTAAGTAATAACATGATTCATTATTGAAATAAATTAGTTTTCATTATTATAACAAATCATTGTACACTTGAAGAAGAAGGTAGTAGAAGAGAAAAGTAATGAACGATGCAGCGGAAGCGAGTGAGACAGAATATATCGGGTCCCGTATATATTCTGTTCCGGGGTATATATGTTCTCTCTTGCTTGCTCAGGCTTGAATCGTTCGGTTATTATTTTCTTCAAGTCTACATAGATAATATTTATTACGGTAATTATATTTTCATACGTTCAATAAATAATTTTGTTAATAATATGAATATGAACGAATATATATTGTTATTTTTACCTACAAAATTATTCACGATATGAACGCAACAAATTATTAAATGATACCTTCTTCGTTAGTTTAATGGTTTGCAATTTATTGCAAGAACGATTAGATAGCATAGCTTAATGAAAGATGTACGATGGTGATTGAATTATCGACTTACCCCGCGGTCGCTGACTGAATGAGAGTTTGGCGTGTGGCCTTTAGAGGGCGTGCATCCAAATTCGTGATCTCTTAGGGGGAAATCGAGACTAATACTGAGACACGGTACTGATGAAAATGGATTTGCTCTTGGAGGAATGTTAAAGACGCTTGATAAACAAAAACTCATTTCTATTCTTTTTTCTGCTTATATCGTGATCCTCCAAAATGGATCATGAGCCCCTGCCATGGCTAATTGTTTAGACTTTTTCTTTTGATGTTTTTTTTTTTTGATAGTAGCCAAATGCTTTAATGTTACTTTTGCTGCAATCCAATTAAATAAACTTGCAACGCTTACTCAACAGCGAATTGAGTGAATGAAATGCGATTATTGCATCAATGAATTAAGTTCATGATTTTAATTAGAAGTTTAAAATTATTAGGATTATGAGCAACATACATAAGTCAACCACTTGCAATTAACATATCAAAAAGTAACATTCATTCAAGAGTTCATGCATAAAATTGATAACTTGTGGCCATTCAGTAAACCAAATAAATTTGTTAAAACAAAATTGGTGTTCGTTACAACAATAATATTTTCAATATATAATATATCAAGCTATCATTTCATTTTCAATGATTTTCGTTTCATTAATACAATGAATGATTTGTTACTTGATAGATTCCTTTGTCATTTAATGAAATCTTTTTCATTGATTTGTGGAACTCATTCTTTAGGGCCGATTTTTGGTTCAATGTGATTTCCCAATCTAGAACTTCTTAGAATATTTTTTTAAACATGTCATCTAACCTCACTTTCTACTGCTTCATTTTTAAACTTGTCGTCATTCTAGTTTGTTACATGACGTGTGTCGAAATAAATTTTGAGGTTCTTAGACATGCTAAACCTATTCCCAATAATTATGAAAAATCCTGATTCAAACCCTTGATTCATCTGATTTTTCTCAAAAAAAAAACCTTAATTATATTGTTATTTGAGTGTTTCCAGACTTTTCGAACGCACTGTATAATGAATTAAGTGTTTAGTCATTAAATATGAATAATTTAAACAAATTACTCACAAGATTACATTAATTTCTACTTACGATGTTGGCAGATATAATTCAAATGCATGTTGCAATCGGTATCAGACCACAACCATCCCTTAGTACCATCGTATCTGGCGCAATCCCCACTCCCCACCGGCAGATTCCAGAACGACACCGTCACCTCATCCCCTCCCAACCACTGCCAACCTCCCAGATGCTTATCCCTAACGGCCCCCATCCAATACTGTCCGCTAACGTCACTTCTATGCCTCCTCCACAGTTCCCAACTGATGAACCCTTGCAGAGCTGGATTGCTCTCGTCCACTAGCGTCCCACCGCGACTTCTACAGAAAGTTAACGCTTCGCGGAATTTTAGAGGTTGCCTATTGTAGAAGATATAACATTTTCCGTTGTAAGTAGCCGTGCTGCCAGGCGGTTGGTCTCTGAACTGTGGGCACCGTTCTATGGGCAAAGCTTGATCGGTGTAGACGAAGGCTTCGCATATCGAAAGTTGGATCGGGCTGGGGGCTTCTAAGTGGACACTGACGAAGGCTCCCGGCATAGGGGGGTTGCAGGGGAGGAATAGCGGTTGGCCTTCCTCTAGAAGACCGGTGAATCGGTTGCATATGGGGTTAGTGCCGAGGTCTGGACGGTTGTTGCCTACCCTGACTACGACGGTCGCTTGTTTGTTGGCACCTGGAAGAAGAAAAGAGATTTCGGTGTGTTAATAGCGTATTAGAAAAATAAGTTTATAAGTTGTTTATTTAATTAATGAAAGAAGGAATTGTTTTAATTAATACTTAATAAAGTTTGCCCCTGCGATTCTTTCCGACAGAGGTCGTTTTACAGAGGCGTCGCCCTATTTAACGCGTGTAAATTTCGCGAAAAAACTTGCAACGGCAAAGGCTTCCGAAGCGGGAGCGATTAGAAGAGAAATAGTAGACGCCCGAAGGGGTAACGGGGGTGGTAACGAAATAGGGGTATCGCGATTAATCGTTAAAAGCAGGAAAAGAGGAGAAAATTCGCCGAAAATTAGATCGTAGTAGGTGCCGGGAAGCGAACATCACTGCGGATTACGGTTGTCAAAGTTGAGCTATTTCGTACGATCGCTACGAAGCAGAGGTGCTATGTGGAAGTGAGGTTGATGTCGAAAAGGCTTCTCACATGTTTCCTCTTACAGTTTGAACCCTAAAATAGCAGAGATGCTATGTAGAAGTGAGGTTGATGTCGAAAAGGCTTCTCACATGTTTCCTCTTACAGTTCGAACCCTAAAATAGCAGAGGTGCTATGTGGAAGTGAGCTTGATGTCGAAAAGGCTTCTCACATGTTTCCTCTTACAGTTCGAACCCTAAAATAGCAGAGGTGCTATGTGGAAGTGAGGTTGATGTCGAAAAGGTTTCTCACATGTTTCCTCTTACAGTTCGAACCCTAAAATAGGGTAGAGACGCGTTATTTTTTCCAAAATGGGTCGATTTATAGAGGCGTGTTTTATCGGGTAGGCGTGTTTCGATTGGACCGAATTCGCATAATAACAGCGATTCGAGGTAATTTAACGTCAGTTAACACGTAAAATAAAATGCGTAATACACGCTCGGGTGTCTGCGATTATAATTGTACAGTTTTTAGAGAAAATATCGAGTGAGGTTCGAGAGAGACGTCAAACTATCGAACCACGAGAAGCGCCGATTCGTCGCGCTAATTTTAGCACGGAAAGTATATATTATCCCAAAATTATTGTCGATATGGGTTTGTACGTGCCTGATATTACCGCTCTAATGTTAAAAAGTGCCCTACTAACGCTCATTTCTACAAAATGATTCGATTTATGGAGTCATGTTTAACTGGCCTGTCAAAGATACATAAATGTATGAATATGCTTCTGTTAATGAGGTAAATTTAAAATTTTTTCCAACCTTTCTACAACTATGAGGAGAAGAATATTATAAAAGTAACACAATATAATATCTTAATCGACCCCTAGAAATGTCATTTGGGTTGTCGAAAGATACTGCGATCGATCAAAAATTCCTCTGCGATGAAGCTAATATGATGTTTCTTTTTTTTTACTTTTTAGAGCTAAATATCAATATAATATGACAGCATCACAAAATATACTACAGCAGCAAAGCTTAAGGATGTGTTTAAAGTTTATCGTACAGCTTCTCGGAATCAATATTTGACTCAAATAATTGACCAATGTAGAAAGTAGTATTTTACCTATGCTGGACCAAAATGAGAGGTTTCCTTCATTTCTTATTAAGAGCTCCCTACCTGCATCCTTTTATTGTATCATAACATTTACTCGAAGCAGCTACAATATAAATATTTTGGCTGCGCTATCATTTATAATCTATCTTTTTCTAACTTTTTATATATTATGTATTCACTTTATACAAATACGTGCGGATTAACATCTGCACATTATTTCTGCTTATAAAACGTAGTAGTTTTGTAGACGACGTATATAATAGAAGCCTAGGAAATATAAATGTAGTTTTTAATTTAAAAATACCTAAGTAATAATACTTTGCTTTATAAATTTCCGTTTTTGTTTTATATTGTTCATAAACCAGAGATAAAATAGTATACATGTGTATGGAATAAAACGATAACACCTCAGTATTGTCTGTCAATATCATAATCAGAAAGTATGGTTTATTAAAAACCGGCCATGGTGAGAAGGGCTGCACAATACACAAAATGTATTTAATTGTTAATTATAGGAAAATGCATGCATAATAAAGCACTGTAGGAATTAAACATTTTTAATTTACTTTACTTTACTTGTAATAAGCACACACGTATCAGATGCTAGCTTATAATTCTAGAATACTCTTATATTATTGATATAGATATAAGAGTACTCTAGACTCTAGAATATCAATTGCCAATTAAAACTAAGCGTACAAAAATCATGACTCTTATAAACATAATATAATATAAAGCTATGTTAGCACATACCTAATAATGTAAACAAATAAAAGCTACAAAACAGTTAAGAGTTCCATAATAACCTGTTAAAATAATCACCACAGCTTCGAGATCACCCTGTATTTTGCGACGATTTAAGGTGACACGACGTACTTTATGTGGGTTAAAAATAATGTGGGTACCTACTATTCGTAATCTCGCATAATTATGCACATATAAACTACTACACTTTCTCTCGTACTCAGAACGGAAAGTATACAACATAAAGTGATACATGAAGTCCACATATTATATTATAAATATTTATTCGCTATATTTTCCTCCGATAGCCTTATATTTACTAGTGAAAGGTTAATATAGGTACTAATATGTATCTTCTATATATATTCTTTGCGTGGTGAAAATAATTATCGAACATAATAAATAGAGCAGGTAGATTTATTTGTATAACGTATAAAAAATAACTAATTTTAATTTACCGCTTTTTGCCACTTACAGGAATCTTTAATGTTAATGTGTTCGTATTAATAATAATTATTGCTGGATTTGCCACTATTTATATTGAAATGAAACTATCATTTCAGTAGAAATTAGTATTAATTACTATTAGTATAGGAAAAAAAATCTACTCATCTGTGGTGATGTTTTATAAAAGATGAATTTGAATACACATTCTGTCTTGTCTTAGTAATAATATAAACGTGAAATTTCATTATTCAACTCTTTTTACTTTCTATTTTAAATTTCTTGAAATGTCATAGTAAGAAATAAACTATGATGATAACTAACAACTATGTCAAATTGATGTTAGAAAGTAGAAAAGTGCACTGTAGAAATAGAGATGACAAGAAAAAGTGAATGTTATTTTCATTTTTGTATTTTTCTGACGAATATATTAACTACATTAAAAATTAAAATCATACCAATATAGCACTTAGTGCATAATAAATTTTGCTTATAACATAAAAATTAATTATAAAAAGCATTCACGTGTCTGAGTGCTGTAATTAGTATTTTACTAAACATTTAATCGTGTTTTTCTTTCTTAAGTTGGTCCGCATTAAAATTTGAGGTTGACTCTATTAATTGCTCGTTACTCTTGAAGGAATTAGAGGTGTTGTAACTGTTTTCAGTGTATTTAAGTAATAAAGTACAGAGAGTTAGGTTAGACAGTGGGATCACGTCCGAAGTCCGTTGTGTAGCTGCTGGAGTTCCTCAAGGTTCCGTTTTTGACCCAACACTTGTTATTGTGTTTACCATGTGATTCAAAATGATTGTCGTAAGAAAAAAACTGTTTTCCGGAAAAATTTATCTATACTTATTACCAATTTAATGAGCGAAGTTAGTTACATACAAATTTCATACATTAAATGAATTTTCTTGACATTTAGCGACATTGGCGTGCGTGTTGTAGTATCTTTCGATTATTTATCTTATAATTTTTTTCAAATCGTTTATATTTACATCTAATATTACCAACAATAGTATTTCTGAATACTGTAAGAAAATAAGGGAATTTGTCTGTGGTAATAGCTCAACAAACAGGTAAAAAATCAATATTAACATTAAGTGAAATAGTTATTACATTTTTATAATTTTATAGGCTTATCATACACTTCAGCGCAATGAGCTGTCAAAAGAAAGTTACATTTTCATCCCTATAAAGTTTCTACGGTACAGGAATTATTGCCATTAGATCACGATAGGCGATTGGAATATTGTCATTGGTTTAATAACAATTTAAGGACGATGCTTGCTAAACAAATCATTTTTCTCGGATGAAGCCTGGTTTTATCTAACAGACTATATCAATTTACAAAACTATTGTATCTGGTCTGCAGGAAATCCACACGAATTTCGAGAAACGCAATTGCATCCCGTAAAAGTTGGAGTTTGGTTAGCTATGTCCAGGCAACGATAATAGGGGCCAATTTTCTTCGAGGAAACTGTAACAGCCCAACGTTACCAACAGATGTTGAATTATTTATTGCAGAGTTACAAGAAAATGAGCTTAAAGCAGATTATTTTCAGCACGATAATGCTCCAGCACATACTGCCGACAAACCTGCCAATATCTTCAACAGTTTTTGCTGACAGTTCGTTAGAGCACAAAGATGGCCACCAAGATCGCATGATCTAACCCCATTAGATTACTTCATGTTCGGCTATCTAAAAAAATAGGATCTATAGAAACCGCCTGCATACCATAGAAGAACGAGAGATGCAGTTTTGTCACTTAATATTATACTAATTGTATGTTATAATTTAAAGTATAAATAAATTAGTTAAACACCAGTTAGTACTGATTGTAAAATCATAATTTAGTAAAGTTAAATTAATTACATTTCATTTTTACAAGCAGAAACACCAATCCATAGTCGTTTATATAATGCGAGTTCAAATATAGGTACGTTTTCCTTATTTATGACAGATCCGTTTACTTTCTTATTTTCCAACACTGACTTGTTCAACCTTCATTACAAACACGCGGCATATACCTACACCCTGTTATATCTATAGTAGCGGATTTGACAATCATTTTGAATCTCTGTGTATAGATGATTTGCATCTATTCTTGAAGCATAATATGGTAGATACAATCTGCTACGCAGATGATTCCAATATTCCCGTGTCAGGTTCAACTTCGCAAGAAACTTTGCGTTTAGCTACAAATATTTTACCAGTTCTAGACAAATAAAAACAAACTTAGAATAAATGCTGATAGGTTTTAAGAAAAACTAAATTATCCCAGAAAAAAAAACAACAACTTTACGAGTTAATAACATTGAAAACGTCAAATATGAAATCACATGATTAGTTGCCGGAAATTGCAGACTTCCGTAAGAGAAATTCTGTAGGAAAAAAGCCGTCTGCTACTATTCTATCTTGCTATGTAGGTATATGTATACGTAGCAGACACATTAATGGAGATATTAAATTGGTTCTCTTTAATTTTACGTCCTATTAGAGCACGGTTGCTATGCTCACCGCGTGTTTATGCCAATACAATTTATTATCGCTCTTCTAGACAGCAGTAGACAGTCCTGGGAGAAAGTAAAATAATGAAAAAAAAAAAAAATTGCTACACATAAAGTCGTCATTGTGGGTATCTAAAGCTACAGTACCCACCCACTGTGCACATGCGATTTGAAAACACGTTACATACCTATAGTTCGCTATTCTATTTTTTTTTTTTGCTAACTGATGTGAAAGTTCTTTTTGTACGTTGAACTTGTATATCGTTTAACTAAATGAAAAAAAAAGTTTGTGTGGCGTAAGTTTAAATGATTCTGATTTTGAATCAATTGTTTGATGATTGGGAAACTGCTAATGATAAATATTTCAACTTATATAGTGTGTCCATGGATGGACGAAAATTTTTCCAAGTGATATTTAAAAACTTACATTATAAAGAATATATTTCTAAAATCACTTATATTTTAGTGGTGTGTTAAATAAATGACAAGCGTACGCGGTAAAAAAAAAAACTTCTAGAAATAACGAATATACGAACATCGCACCCGCTTAAGTAAATAAGAGAATAAAAAATAAACAGTATAACTAACAGCTTCTTGCGGGTTTCGCCGTGTGTCAAAACTTTCGCTCAACGTTTCGTTGTTCATACTGACAGCTTCTTCAGGATAACTGAACTGATTCTCCATGGTCCGACATTCTTCTTATATGCGCCCCTGGTGCATCCAACCGTGTAGTTTCCGCTCCATTGACCGTGACGGTTCGTAGTAGGCTCTTCCACGTGTTGCTAAGGTGGTACCCTTCTTCTCTGTTAACGGTTTTATTCTTTTCTATTTCTATGGTTCCCTGATGAGTCTTTTCCCGTAGTTCTGGTGGTAGTTATTACTTTTACATTCTTGAATCCATTTTGTGTCCGGTGTCGTGCATGTGTTCTGCCACCGCTGATTGCTCGGTCCTTCTTAATCTTGCGTCCCTCTCGTGTTCTTTTATTCTTATGTCGATGGCTCTTCCTGTTTGTCCGACGTAGCACTGTCCGCATTGGCATGTTATCTTGTAGATACCTTCTGTGCGCCCCTTGGGATCTTATCCTTTGCAGTCGATAGATACTGCTGGATCGACGTTGCAGTCCCGAAGCGTACTTGTACGTTACGTTTCTTCAAAATTCGGCTTACTTTTTCGGTGACTCCTGCTATGTAACGTAAACACGCCATCCCTCTTCGTGGTTTTGTTAGTTGTCTCCAGTGTCGTCTTCTTCTTAGTGGCTCTCCTTATGTCGATGTCAGTGTAACCATTCTTCTTTAGTGCTTTCTCCAAATGTATCTTTTCACTGGTAAGATGTTGTTCGTCACTGATGGTTTCGGCACTGGATAGCAATGTTTGTTTTAAATGCTCTTCTTGCTGCGTCGGATGATGTGAGATCTTGCATGCAGATATCTATCGTGTGCGTCTTTCTTTCTCAATACTGCGTGCTGTAGCATTCCCTCTTTTGTTTTCTTAACCATAACATCCAGGAAAGGGAAATTTCCACTTTGTTCTTTCTCCATGGTAAACTTGATGGCTGGGTGCTGTGAGTTTATGTGTTCCAAGAACTGTTGTAGTTTTTCTTCTCCGTGTTGCCATATTACAAGAAGTATCGTCGAGCCTATCGCAGCCAACACTTGGGTTTTCATATCGCTGGAACTTAGGGCTTCCTTCTTTCAAATGCTTCCATAAACAGTTGGCTATTACTGTGATAAAGGGCTTCCATTGCTGTTCCGTTCTTCTGCTCGTAGTATTTTCCTTCATACAAAAGTAATGTCGTGGATAAGCACAGTTTCACTAATTCAATGATGTCTTCTTGTAGTCCAAGTTCTGGAAGTAAGGCCAGTGCGTCCTCCGTGGGTATGTTAGTGAATAGCGATATAATGTCGAAACTTACTAAGCGAGCGAAAGTTTTGACACACGGCGAAACCCGCAAGAAGCTGTTATAGTTACACCGATCGTGAAAGCCTACGCAGTGTTAAAAAATAAACAGAATTCAGAAATGAAATATACAGTACGTAAAGAGATAATAAAATGCACATAAAACAAACAAAGTAGTATTGTAAGTAAACACTAAACAATATATAAATAAGAATTATAGATGCGAACAGTTTTACTGTGCAATATTTGAAAGACAATTTTAATTCGTTTAGTTATGAACTAAAAATTCAAGTTAAAAGTGTGGGCAGACCAAAACCAGAACTTAATTTGACGCAAACTACAAAGGGCAAATTTAGAGACTTTAGAAGAAAATTTAAGAAGGACATGTACGAAAAAAATGATTGGATTTTAGTTAAAAATTTGCATGTTCTTTATTTTGTGAACACCCTACGTTTCCGACCACGAGCCGCGGCTGATACATACATCACTACTCCTCAGTGCTTATTTCGACTGCACAAATACAAACGAGCATTGTACTAATAAAATGTGCTAAGCTCATTTTATGGTAGAATTACTTTATGTACTTTGTATTGACGCGAACGACAGTTAAAAAGTAAAAGTTTGCGAGAGTGTGAATATTTAGATCGCGTTAATTATCAAAAACGCAAGAAAAAAAACGAAGTGAATAAACGCTCGCAATTAGTTATGCACACCTAATCACTTTGTCCGTGTTAAACGCTAAAACCACGGTCTAGAACGAGAAATTGCTAAACCCGAGGGACATTAATAATTAAACAGTGACAACCACGTTTCAATGAATTTGCAACATAACTATAAAACATATAAACATGGACATTTTGTAGCGTATAGTTAATATTTCACATTTTGAATTTTCCCGCCACAATCAAGGTGGGGGAGATAGGTTGTTACAAAGTTGGCACTATTGTATGAAGGATCAAAGTATAAGAAAATCAAGTAGCGTCACTCTCGTCAGAATAAATTTGTATTATGTGCGTCTTTTATTTCTATTGTCTGATTTGATAAATAGATATAGTGCAACCACAGTATAGTGTTTATCCAGTAGTGTCAAGAAAGGGAATATTTGTATCTGTTTTGAAAGCTGCGCCAAGCAGGCCAATAATGGAATGCGCCGTAAATCGCTGCGCAATATGGCGTTTTTGTATTTGTGCTGGCGTTAACATATTTCTATAATTTAATATTTATATTTATTGATACTAAGGCAATTACAATTGCTGTTTATTGTACGGAGATACAGCTCTAACTGTACCTGTTCCATATCTGATTTACCTTCATTGGAAATTGTTAGGGTAAGTAAATCAGTTCATTAAAACAATTTAATATTTTAACAATTACTTTTTGTTGTAGTGTTTCTTAGGCTTACCGTTCCTTATTGTTACGTCTGTGTCTGGTTGCACTAAAAATTCTCCTATTTCCAGTGCCTGACTCTTTTTATAATAAGTGAATTCTCTACAAGCACTGCGATAACCTCATTTCTAACATAACATTTTGTTCTAGCGTGGTTTTTTGTTACGTCTGCATTTGATTTGTGATAATAAAAGTTCTATTGTGCCCACTTCTCTTTACAGTGACTGGATTCTGTAAAATTGCTGCGATAACCTCATTTTGTAACATTTTGTTTTGTTGCAGCACGGATTTTATTGTATATCTGTGTTTGATTCGTTGACACTTGTAAATAAATATTTTTTTGTGTAACATTGCGTGTTTTTACAATTTACCATTAATAATAATGATTTATTTTGCGAGAGGTAAAACCCAATTACAAGAAAATACAATGTGCACATCTGCAATACATATAACACGTGTAAATTACATAAAATAATTACAATAAATTCTTACGAGCAAGACTAATGTAAATTATATGCAAACTCTGTAATGTAATTTAAACTATTATGAATGTCACAAGCATCAGAGATTTAGATTCTATTGAAATACTTGCACATTAAAGAAATAGGGGATGTACGTAGAACATTGGTCCGATGTGAAACACAGTAGAAGATTACGTAGGAACAAGTGTGTATGCTTGCAATATTAAAATTAAGTCTACTTGAAAGTCATGGACAATCAGTTCTACCACGAACCAGGCAAAATAAAAATTTAACTAAGCTAACAATTCTCCTTACATATAAAGTATTGAAATGGAAGTTATTTAAAAGAACAACTACTATCCTCAACTACTCAAAAGTAACCTAAAAAAAAAATAGTAATTATTTTTCTAAGTGTATATTAATCAGTAGCTACTATATTTTTATAATCTGTTCTCGGTTATTTTTAAATAGTTGCATATGTTACAGAAAAAAAAGTCAATGGTATTTAGATTTCAACTTCTTCTTTATCCTTTCTTTAATTGTATAAATAATTGTAGATTCTGAATTTTACATGTTTTTTTTTTAAATACATTCTAGTTGCATCCGGTTATTTATGCACTATTATTTTAATTGTTCTTATTTTCTTATTTAAATTTAAACTTAAATGCCGCCATGATTTATCGAAGAAATGCACACTAATCGACACCGCTCGGCCCGAGTCGTAAGTAAAGAATGCCGCTTTCATGCGCTGGGCAGGGTGCGCGAGAAAAACTTAGACTCACAAACTTCAAAGGTGCCGACCAGCTCGTTGACACTACTGCCTATATACTATACTGTGGTGCAACAAGTAGAATTGGAAACCTGAAGCAGCACAGTCGAATCGAACGGTACATTCGGAGACAATAGTTTTCCGCGCAAAATTTGAATTCCTCTCTAACCTAACAATTTAAGTTCGTGACATTATATTTGATTATATTGTTCCTTTATAAGTAAACCATAAGTAAATGTACTATATTGGAAAGATCAACTAATAAAATGAAGTGAAATGTATATTGTAATTTATTATTTATTATATTTATTATATGTTTACATGACATCGTAGGTTGTGGATATAGAATTAATTATGTATTTATTATAAACAAGATATATTTACAACAAAATTTTATATTTAAGAATTATAGAAGGTATTGTGTATTAAACTAATATGTGTGAAATCAAAAACTTACATAAGAGATCTGTCAAAATTAAAATAGATCCGCTCACAATTTCTACAAAAAACTAAAGTTCACTTTCAGAGTTTATCCATTCCATTTCACTACATGATTCACTTAACCGTATGATAAATTCATTTACCTAATCGTGAAGTCTATCAGTTTCTATATATTATTTTGCAATTCGTTTGACATGTTCACTTTCGGCCTGCCACAGATCTGGAGTAATTTCTTCGAATGACTGCATATTAAAGCCTCTGTATTATTATTTGGATCATTATTATGACCTGCTACTTTTATTTTTACCATACTCCAAATTAATTCAATTGTATTTAAATTGCAACGATAGATAAGGAGGTAATCTTAAAACGGTATGTCCACCAGTTATTGTACAGTTATCTATTTTATACTCGGAAAGTGTTTTTTTTTTTTCGTTTCATTATTTCTACCAGTTCACATTTCAACATGGAAGGGTGATATGGCCATGGTGGTATAGCTGAAAGTTGTATATTGTGCACATATATAAAAAGTAAGGTTATACATTTCTCACCTCCACATTATCGTTGATTCACCGTGATAGCTTTCACAAAAGTTATTATTTAATATATAAAAACCGGAAAAAAAGGTTAGAATGAAGAAAATGAGATATATAACAGATAAATAGCGAAACGCAAACAAAAACCAGTAAACAAATCGGACGGGACCGTACTTAGCTGTCAAACGTGAAGAAAGTGGGTTTCATTATATATTTACTGAAAATCATTCCGAAAAATTTAAATCTTATTAAAAAGATTGTAATTTTATTGTATTTATCCAAATTTTAAAATCGTTACACTTCATCATTTTATAAATTCACACGTCTTTTAATGCTTACGTCATGCTTTCAAAAATTATGTTAAATTATTTCTTTTTTACGTAAGCGCACATAACTGCTTACAACTTTCTTTTTTTTTAATGGTAGAAATTTCTTCGGCGATTTATTTAATGATAAATGATAAAAGTAATTTATAAAGAAAATTTCATTTCATTAACGCAAGGATTTAATTAGTATAATGTACGAACGTAATTTTTAATCTTTTCTAGCATTTACATAAATTACAATTTACGCATTTTATTCATGACGAAATAGAGGAAATAATTTGTATTATTTTTATTAATATTTGGAGCTATAAAATTTTCCCTTTAACTAATTCGACAGGTAAAAAATTACACACATATATATGTACAGTGTGGTACAAATGGGAAGTTTTTATTAGTTGCGCAATTGTAAAATAAATACTGCCAAATGTTGATGCATGCTTGACTTCAAGGCAGTCTTAGTGTGCCTAGTCTAGAGGTCAGGCATGCACGAACGTTTAGCAGTATTTATTTTACAATTGCGCAAATAATAAAGAAATTCCTATTTGTTGCACATTTGGATCACACTGTATATATTATATACACTGCGTTGTACAAAAGTGTAATTACAATGACATACACAAACACTTATGATTGGTCAATGAGTTTGACATTAATCCCATTCAGAGCCAGCTACAAACACGCAAAGATAGGACTACTTAGTCTGTTTAACAAAAAGTCGTTCATATCTCAAAATCTATTAAGGATAGGTATAGGGAATGCTGATATAAATTGATAGGGGATGATATGTACTTCCTAATTTCGAATTAAAATACAGGGTGTTCTATTTAAAAAAATACACTTTTCTGCAATCGAAAATATGTCACTTTGCTTTGAACACCCTGTATGTTAGAATTGGAAGGGTGCGTGCCGTTTCTTAAAGTTATACCTCTATTCATAACAAAGCAAATTTGCAGTCTCTACTTGCAGTATTAACCGAGATATTAATTTCTGAATGATGCAATGATTATTACTAAAAAAAATATCTTAAATAACTCAAAGGCATGCAGCTATAGGAATAGCTAATAAAGACTGACGCAGTAGAATCCAAAAATGTAAAGAAATATTTAAAACAACAAAGTTGGCATCTATTTCCGATCAAGCTGAAGTGATATTGTGAATAACGCATTTCACATTTATAGTTCCAATCGAACAGATAATCGTGTCAAAATCTCAAATATAAGTAAGTGATAGAACAACATAAACTTCTAATGAACCACTTACGTGGAATACTGTGTATAATATATAGTTATATGTTGTCAAAACAAATGTCAAAATATTTAACGTTTCTTCGACTTACCACAACACGATTTTCCAAAATCTAAACGCACCAATTGCACCATATAGGGTTCCAACAGGTTGACGTACCACCATGGTGTTCTTTCTTGTTTAGTCAGAGTACAGGTTTCTGCATTGAAGAAAGCGCTCGTACTGCCATCTATGGCCTTTTGGGGAATACCGCCGTTTTCTGTGCTTATTTGCATGGGCGCTTTTCCGGCCGCAACGTTGAGTACTGTAACAAAATAAGGAGTTTACCCTAGATGTATTGTACACATTAATATTAAAATATAGGAAAACAATATTATTCATATCGGATGATTTTTAGTTACTGGTCAAAATTTGACAAGGTATTAGAGCATAACAAACCAAGCAAAAGAATCTTAATAAACTTTTTTTGGTGACTCACTTCACCGTTATTATAAAAGAGATAAATTTATAACTTACAATTACCTCACTGCTACATGGTTCTTATTTGAAATTCACAACTGTTGAAACATATTTAAATCTGAAACATCGTGACACCGAGATGACTGTAAGTTGTAAATTAACTATGCTTTTTAGGTGATGTTGAAAGTTACAATAAAATTTATTAAGGTATTTCCATTTGGTTTATCATCTTCCAATACCTTGTCAAATTTTGTCCTCTATATCAAAAAACCAGCCTGTATATTGTAAATCTAATATTTCGTTTTAAATATTTTAATCATATTGATACTCTATTACAAAATAGACATGTCAATGTGTGATATTTATGTTTACAAAATTAGTGTTTACTATATATATATGTAATGAAATAAAACTTAACTGGGTTTCTCTATAAATAAATATTATAATTTATTAAATTGCATTTTTAACATTACATAACTCTTACCTATAAATGAAGAAACGACATTTAAAGTTTCTTTCTATTAAATAAATATAAATTTCGAATAATAAATCTAAATATAGTTATAAGTACTTCTGAGAAATAAATGCTTTCAATATTGTCATTAAAAGTGGCAAGTGTCAAATTTAAACAAAATGATATATACCATGTGATTCAAAATGATTGTCGTAAGAAAAAAACTGTTTTCCGGAAAAAATTATCTATACTTATTACCAATTTAATGAGCGAAGTTAGCTACATACAAATTTCATACATTAAATGAATTTTCTTGACATTAAGCGACATTGGCGTGCGTGTTGTAGTATCTTTCGATTATTTATCTTATAATTTTTTTCAAATCGTTTATATTTACATCTAATATCACCAACAATAGCATTTCTGAATACTGTAAGAAAATAAGGGAATTTATCTGTGTTTTAATCAGCTCAACAAACAGGTAAAAAATCAATATTAACATTAAGTGAAATAGTTTATTACGTTTTATAATTTTATAGGCTTATCATACACGTCAGCGCAATGAGCTGTCAAAAGAAAGTTACATTTTCATCCCTATAAAGTTTCTACGGTATAGGAATTATTACCATTAAATCACGATAGGCGATTGGAATATTGTCATTGGTTTAATAACAATTTAAGGGACGATGACTTGCTAAACAAATCATTTTTCTCGGATGAAGCCTGGTTTTATCTAACAGACTGTATCAATTTACAAAACTCTTGTATCTGGTCTGCAGAAAATCCACACGAATTTCGAGAAACGCAATTGCATACCGTAAAAGTTGGAGTTTGGTTAGCTATGTCCAGGCAACGAATAATAGGGCCAATTTTCTACCAGGAAACTGTAACAGCCCAACGTTACCAACAGATGTTGAAATTGTTTATTGCAGAGTTACAAGAAAATGAGCTTGAAGCAGGTTATTTTCAGCACGATAATGCTCCAGCACATACTGCTCGACAAACCTGCCAATATCTTCAACAGTTTTTTTTGCTGACAGGTTCGTTAGAGCACAAAGATGGCCACCAAGATCGCCAGATCTAACCCGCCTATTAGATTACTTCATGTTCGGCTATCTAAAAAATAGGATCTATAGAAACCGCATGCATACCATAGAAGAACTGAGAGATGCAGTTTTGTCACTTAATAATTATACTAATTGTATGTTATAATTTAAAGTAATAAATAAATTTAGTTAAACACCAGTTAGTACTGAATTGAAAAATCATAATGTAGTAAAGTTAAATTAATTACATTTCATTTTTACAAGCAGAAACACCAATCCATAGTCGTTTATATAATGCGAGTTCAAATATAGGTTACGTTTTCCTTATTTATGACAGATCCGTTTACTTTCTTGTGTTCCAACACTGACTTAGTTCAAACCTACATTACAAACACGCGGCATATACCTAGACCCTGTTACTATCTATAGGAGCGGAATTGACAATCATTTTGAATCTCATAGTATATTTTAAAAAAATATATTTCATTTTTATATTTATCAAATGTTCCTCTACCATTTCAGGCTCTCCTTTACCTTTTCATTTTGCTTCGATTTTATGGTATTTAGTACAACCAGAGTACAACAATACTCACAACTGGCAACGTCACAACTACTCTAATAACCTACAAATGCGCCGTTGTCCCGGATTCTGTAGCACATATTTAAACATAAACAATTACAATAAATATAAATACAATGGTGTAACACCTGGTGTGACTTTTAAATAGCGAAGAAATGAAACTGTATTTCCATTATATACAAACTATAATGTAGAGATCCGTTCTCAAGCTCTCGAAGTAATCTGGGTTTAAACAAAGAAAGCAGTAAAAGTGAGGTTAGGTCGATGTTAACGATTCTATTTACTTTTCACAACAAAATCACTTTATTCCCAATTTAAACGCAAATAAATTTTGCATAAGTATTCTTTTTAACGGGATACTAATATGATTTGCACAGACGAAATTCTAAATAATTTGCTCCTTATTTTTTGGCGTATTTATTCGGTATTGAATCATTTGCATAGAAACGTGATTCCACTGCAGAATAATAAATAAACACATACTGTTTCTGACATCATTGCTCGATAACTGACCTACTGGCGAGTATTGCTTATGCTTCGGTTATGTTGTGTAGCTATGCTTCGTTTTCCGTGAATATGACATAAAGACCTACATATTTGTGCATTTAGTGTTGCTAGATTATGTGTTGTTACTGTTGATTGTTGTATGGAACTGTGCTATTGCAATCGAAAGGTAATTTTCTTCGATTTAAATTGTATTGATCGCGGTATTGATTCCGTAGTTCCGTTGCTTTCGCCAGGTACTACAGGTATTTATGTGAAAATTCTTAGGTAGAGTTAACTAAAGCGAAGTAAATGATTTAAGTGAACAAAGAAAAAAAAATAGATAGTGTAGTATCTCAAATTGTATTCAGGATTTGATTGATGTTATTGAATCACTTGGTCTACATTTTTAAGAACGAACACATTTCAACGTCTTGCGAAATACATTAAGTCTTTTAAAAGATATTCTAGAGCCTGTACTTACTTGTGGCATCTTGTGGAATATTTTCAATGTAATAGCGTGTGGTAATAGCGTAGAGAGGAACACAGCCGCTATGTGGCTGTTATTTAGAAAGAAGTTCCTATTTGGAAGGGTAGAGTGACCACTTCGTTATTCAGAAGTTGCGCGTAGATAAACAATTAGAATAACTGATTTGATATCACAAGCAAAATAAGGGGTACACCACACAACATAACACACTTCACTTTCAGCTATACTAAACTGATCTGAACTGCATCCTTGTTGTATAAACAAGCACTACGTGCACCTGTTCACTATGACACTTACCGGACTTTTTTAGGAAAAAAATGTTTAACTTTCGGTTGGCAATATTGACAGCAAAATGTCAATTTAAATTTAACGTTATTGTAACGGTTGCATGCGGAGTGGGGAAGAGGGAGGCACCCTTGGCGAGCCAGGAGACACAGGTAGCCAGAGAGTGTGAAGACGCCCGCTTTGCGTACAAGAGTGGTTACTCATTTCCTTTGTTCGAGCGAGGAGTAAATTATCAGTTATATTTATATATGTATATATTAGAATACCTTCTTTCATTTTTTTAATTTACCTTACGTTATTTTTCATTTTATAATTAAAGTATTGAAGTGTAAAAGTGTTTGAGTTCCCCGTTGCTAACAAAGCAGCGGCGGGATAGAGCCTACAAGGGTGTGGCCAGTGGCCTTGAACGAAGCAGCAATGAGGTAACAAGATTTATTTCTTTTCGAAAGACATTTTATTGTTTCCTTTAAGTAAAAGTTTCAAATCTTCCGAATATCATGATTTTATGCAAGTTTTTTATTGTTTCACCCGCATTCGAATGCAAAATACTATACACGCTTATGATTTGCGGTCGTTGAATCTGTAGAAGCGCTATCTGGCATTTATATGTCTATATGACAATGATGTAGATATACGGTTGTATATCAAATAGAAATCGTATACTGTTGTATGCGTAGACATTTTGATGTAGATATACGGTTGTATATCAAATAGAAATCGTATACTGTTGTATGCGTAGACATTTTGATGTAGATATACGGTTGTATATCAAATAGAAATCGTATACTGTTGTATGCGTAGACATTTTGATGTAGATATACGGTTGTATATCAAATAGAAATCGTATACTGTTGTATGCGTAGACATTTTGATGTAGATATACGGTTGTATATCAATAGAAATCGTATACTGTTGTATGCGTAGACATTTTGATGTAGATATACGGTAGTACATCAAATAGAAATCGTATACTGTTGTATGCGTAGACATTTTGATGTAGATATACGGTAGTATATCAAATAGAAATCGTATACTGTTGTATGCGTAGACATTTTGATGTAGATATACGATTGTATATTCAAATAAAATCGTATACTGTTGTATGCGTAGACATTTTGATGTAGATATACGGTAGTATATCAAATAGAAATCGTATACTGTTGTATGCGTAGACATTTTGATGTAGATATACGGTTGTATATCAAATAGAAATCGTATACTGTTGTATGCGTAGACATTTTGATGTAGATATACGATTGTATATCAAATAGAAATCGTATACTGTTGTATGCGTAGACATTTTGATGTAGATATACGGTAGTATATCAAATAGAAATCGTATACTGTTGTATGCGTAGACATTTTGATGTAGATATACGGTTGTATATCAAATAGAAATCGTATACTGTTGTATGCGTAGACATTTTGATGTAGATATACGATTGTATATCAAATAGAAATCGTATACTGTTGTATGCGTAGACATTTTGATGTAGATATACGGTTGTATATCAAATAGAAATCGTGTACGGTTGTATGCGTAGAGGCATTTATGTAGATATACAGCAGTATATCAAATAGCAGTGTTATACAGTAGTATGCACAGAGACTTGGACATAGGTATACAGGCGTATATCAAGCAGTAACGAATGCAGTTGCATGTTGCTTTAGTAGTCTAACCAGTTCTTTAAACGATTAAATCACACCGTATCTGTTGTAGTCGACAAATGGGTAACATAATTGACAGGTACCACGCAAGGAGGCGCGAACGCGACCATAGATTATCCTTATCTGGCTATACACCTCCGGCGACGCCATGTCGCCATTCCCAAACACGGACACGATCTCGCGTCGACCATAGCCCAGACATGGTGCGAAGTTTGGCAAGAACTGCGGCAATGCAGGATTCTACGATGGAATTAAGCGAATCGACTAGTGGGCCAGAGTTTTCTAAATCATGACGGCGTGACCATGCACGTGGAAGGTAAGCAGGTGAGCGTGGGGATGAGACCGGTTGGAAATTATCCAGTGCAACCGAAACTGCCAAACACTGTAAGGCTTAGGAGTAAGCGAGATATCGCCGTTGAAGTCCATGAAGTCTGTTTTGAACCGAATATGACGGTAACATCTATGTTGACCGTAAAGATAGAAATCCGCCCGGGCGCGAGCATCACCTCGAACGATGTATTCCCCGTGCGAGAGATGCGGTCGTGCAGATTGCGAACACGTCAGACCGACAAGTCACCTACAAGAGGTCTGTAGTAGTTGCAAGGGGTAATCCATACGTAGAATAGGTTGAAGTCGAGGGACCTATTCTCGAAACTTTGCAAGCAGGCATATTTGCACAATTTACAGAAGAGCAACTCAACGGCTCGGTCGAAACTGATATCTCCGTTGAAGACAAACAAAAGCTGCTGAGCCTCATAAATGAGTATCGTCAGTGTTTCGCTGTTAATATGGCAGAACTGGGGAAGTGCGCCGACTGGTATCGGAGATGCTCAAGCATGGCATAATTCGGGAATCCAACTCTCCGTATGCAAGTCCCAGTCTATTGGTAAAGAAGAAGACGAGCGACCTGAAACTGTGCGTGGATTATAGAGCTCTGAATCTGAAAACGGTAAAAGATCGCTATCCTATGCCGCGAGTTGACGAGCATCTGGACAGGCTCAATGATAGTATATACTTTTCTACCCTAGACTTGGCCGCAGGGTACTATCGGGCTACAGTTGGCTGAAGATTCAATGGCCAAGACTGCTTTCGTTACGCCCGAAGGCCAATATGAGTATAAGCGGATGCCGTTTGGACTAGTCAACGCACCGGCCGGCGGTATTCCAACGATTGAACAACCAAGTTCTGGGAAATCTAAGGTTCACCAAAACTACGGCCTACTAGGACGACAACCTGGTGCCCTCACTGAACGTAGAGCAGGGCATTGAGACGCTTAGAGAAGTGCTGGAAGTTCTGAAGAAGGCAAGGTTAACGCCTAGGCTAGAGGAATGCCACTTCTTCAAGAAGAAAATCGAATATTTAGGCCGTGAGATCAGCTGCGACGATATTATACCGGTAATGAGGAAGATGGAGGCCGTCAACAATTTTCCCAAACCTGAGAACGTGCACCAAGTACGACAGTTTATTGGTTTGGCAAGCTACTTCCGAAGATACATAGAAAATTTGTCGGTACTAGCACGTCCGCTTACTACATTGACAAAAAGAGCCAGAGCTTTAGTTGGGGTGTGGAAACGGAGAAGTAATTCAAAGTCATTAAGGAGAAGTTTGACATCTAGACCAGCCCTGGAAATCTACGACAGTACCGCTGCGACAGAGGTGCACACTGATGCTTCCAAGTTCGGAGTGGGCGGGGAACTCCTCCGAAGGCAAAACGATGGTGCGCACCATTCATACGAATTAGAGACCCTGGCAGTAGTCGGTAGCTTAAAACAATTTAGAGTTTACCTACTGGGTCTGAGATTCAAGGATTGGGAGATGGTAGCTACTAATCCAAGAATACAATTTTACAGTTGAATGTCGTTCGGGACAAAGTGGCCCATGTAGATGCGTCGAGCAGGAATCCTGTAGGTGACGCACTAGAAACGAACATCGACGTCTTGGTAGTGAATATTCAAGAGGGCGATTGGGTCCTGTCTTCGCAACTTGACGAGACGACCGCTGCAAATACCTTAATGACGTACTTGCGAGAAAACCGTTAGACAAAGAAGAGGGCCATACATAACGAATACGAAGTGAGAAATAGCCGTCTGTATCGGAAGACAATTCGAGATGCATGGTGGGTCGTACCGAAACATGCCAGGCGGCAGATTGTAATATTCTACCTTGACGGTAGACGTCATCTGGCGTTGGGAAAAAACTCTGAACTCGATAACGGAAAGTTATTGGTTCCCGTCGATGCGGCGCTATACTGCAAGATACATTAAAGCATTCTTGGGTCGCCAATACAATAAAGAGCCAGCTGGCAAGAAGCAAGGAACGTTGAACCCCATCGATAAAGTTGCTAGACCACTGCACACGGTGCATGTAGATCACCTAGGACCGTTTGTGACGAAAGAAAAAAAAAGAATACTCATTTGGTGGTGGTTGTAGATGCCTTCACGAAATTTGTATTTATGAAGGCGAAATCCTCGACGAAGACAGCCCCCTTGATCAACGCCCTACGCACAATTTTTGAACTATTCGGTGCCCCAAATAGAATAATATGTGATAGGGGTTCTTGTCAGACCAGTCGGTCCTTCCAAGATTTCTGCCTGACTTTGGGTACGAGGATGATATATAATGCGCCCGCAACCCCACGTGCGAATTGCCATGTGGAAAGGTATAATCCTATTATACCTTTCCAATCCTAAGTTTTCTGGCTTCCACAACCTCCAAAGAGGACGAATGGGACGAAATGGTGTGACTGACGGCTTTCGCAAAGCCGAGATCGATGCGGACGAGGGTCGTCCCGATCAGGAAAGTATTTGGGAAGAAGCCGCTACAAGAACGGTAGCCAAACAGATAGAGAGCAAGCGACGATACGATGCAAAGCGTGTTCGGGCAGTGAAATACACTGTTGGCCAACAGGTCCTTGTGAGGAGGACCGTGGCTACCAACGAATGGAAAAGCAGGAAGTTGTTGCCTAAGTACGACGGACCGTTTGTCGTCACCAAGGTGTACGATAACGACAGGTACCAAGTGACAGACATGCCAGGTTCACGGAGATCTGGGGGAAAGTATACCGGCGTCTGCGCCGTGGATCAAATGAAACAATTTGAAGCAACTTTGAGAAGTGAAAGCGAGCAGAGTGGTAGCGACGAAGAAGACGAGTAGTGTCCCCAGTGTCGAGAAGGTCTTTTACATAGAACCACAAAGAAATAAACGGAAAAATGTGTACATACTAATATTGTTTCTTATTTCTCTAGCTAATTAAATAGGTGCTCCTCGAGGGCGAGGAGTCGTGTAGCGCGGCCGAATGTAACGGTTGCATGCGGAGTGGGGAAGAGGGAGGCACCCTTGGCGAGCCAGGAGACACAGGTAGCCAGAGAGTGTGAAGACGCCCGCTTTGCGTACAAGAGTGGTTACTCATTTCCTTTGTTCGAGCGAGGAGTAAATTATCAGTTATATTTATATATGTATATATTAGAATACCTTCTTTCATTTTTTTAATTTACCTTACGTTATTTTTCATTTTATAATTAAAGTATTGAAGTGTAAAAGTGTTTGAGTTCCCGGTTGCTAACATTATATTTAACAGGCACTTGAAATGAATATTTCCCAAAATATTGTAGTTAATTTGTTTGCTTTATCAAAAAACGAATTATTAGATTTTTTTAAAGTTCTATTTCAGTTCTTATTGGTTATTTAAGTTACATAGTTTTGTACTATTTAATTATTTAATATAAAACCACGAGGCTGTCATCAGCTGTATCCGCCATTACTGTCATTTTGATGTGTTAAGAAAGTAGTTACCAGTTCCCATATTCTCAAATGTCATGCAAATATCTTTACTTCTGCGAATTTGAGTGATTCGACAAGCAAAATGTCAAAGTTATCACGCAAAGGTCGTACTTTGCAGTTATGTTAGTGCGCCAAATTTAAAATTTTAGAAATAAATGCTATATACAGAAGTTAGTATTTTACCAATTAATATTTAATAACCTGATGATTTGATAGTTGGTATAAAATAATTATTTTTTTTGCAGGAGCAATTAGAAAATGATAGCATATAGGAACACCATCAATTTATATGTTTATAGCTACAGCAAAAAGGCAATGCCGTGTATTTATCTACATAGTTCTGTTTACAGAAATATAAACAGCATCACACAGCGCATACAAGTTATTACATATTTGAACTTTTATTCGATTCTACTGAGCAATATTAGTTCAACAAAAATGCAGGCGCCTAAAATACAGTAATAATTTTTATTTCAAATATTTCTTTTAGATAATACAACTTACAACTACACCTAGGATGTAAGTATTGACATTATTTTTATGACAATTATTTAATCATCCTTGTGTATGTATTAGATTACTAATTACCTTAATACCCCTCACGAAGTTACAGAAAGTAATTGCGGGAGATTTGAATTTCGTTTCTAGAGTTGTGAATTAGTGTAAGTATGTACTTACAGTTCTTTAATGTGAGTGGCTTACCTACGTCTTTTATTTGGGAATTTTGCGTTTAATAATGTAGGACGGCCATATAAAACACACACTAAAATTTTAACGCCTTTATTCAAGATATAAAACAACGGACATCTTCACACAAGCCATAACATAACCATAGAATACATTAAAATATCGCTGCTCTGTCGATACCTAACTTCATGTCGTACCAACCTACACTAAATTACTACAATAATAAATAGAAATGTGTTCTATTAAAATAGAATTTAGACTTTTATTGAGATTGCGGAAATAAGTCGTTTAAATTGCATAAATCTTCATTGACAGCCTGATTTCTATAAGCATTACATGAATATAACACAAATACCTCCTGAAAAACGCACATTTCCAATTAAAAACTTTCTAAATGAGGGATAGGAATCTTTAATTGAAGTTTTCTACGTAATTATGCATTAATTATAAATTAAAATGTAATTAATTTAATGAAATATGCCATTAAAGATGTCAAGTGTATATGTAAATGATTTATGTCCAATATAATAGAAAATGCATACATATATAAATTACTCTCATCAATTTAACTGACCAAACCTTTGATTCGGGATCTCCAGGTCAATCAATGTTAGCTGTGTAAACTCAGGTGTGGATTAGTTTCGTCAATAAGTAGATAGGTATATTTATTTAACACGTAGATGTATAGTGGGCCACTTTCTCTCTGATTCATCATACTGTCACTGATTGTTCCTATATAATAACATGACTTCCACTTATTTCAAAACTGACTCTTTATTCTGCACATATTTTTATGCACATTTCTGCAAGAATGAATCGTTCATTGAGTATTTTTTTTTTGGTTTAACCGCTATCCTGCTATTCTGTCATCGACTGTTGTTGTTTGATTTGTTTGTTGTGGCGTGTGCGTTTGTGTTATGTGTGAGCTATTTCAGTTTTATTTTAAAACAGCGAGCGCGCCTTCATATACCCAATTCCTATTTTGTTTTGGATGTCACAAGCTTATTTTATCAAGGATTGTACACGCTTTCTCTGAAGCTTGGCTCAACATTGTCATTCTAACCTTGTCACATGTTTTTACAGACAAACTTATAAAAACTGTCCTGTGTCAACCTTGATAGAACCCTTGTCAATGACAAGCTTACAGACAAGCTTTATCGCTTATTTGTCGCGACAGCCTTAAACAGTTAAAGCTTGTGAAAACCTTAAACTGTTATCTGGTGTGAGGGAAGTGTGAAACTTTTTTGGACTAGGGCTCACGTAGGTACAATCGGTAATGAGAAGGCGGATTAATTAGCGAAAGAGGCGGTGTCTAGGAGAGATAGCGCGATTATTAGGTATGGATTAATTGCAGCTAGCATATTTAAAAAAAAAGTTTAGGGATAAAATTGATAGTGATTGGCAGGGTAGCTGGAATATTGTGTGATTCTCAATATATGCGACAAACTTTAAGAGCTGATTCCTGAGGTTATTTTGATCATAAAAGTTCATATGAGTATATGTCCAAAACGGTTTGGTTTTAAAGTTATTGAATGTTTAATAATAAATTATGAACTATGACTAACACGATATAATATCACAGTTGGTTCTTCAAAAACTATCGTGTTGAGAGGGAATTGTTTATTTGTCATTTCAATATTTGTCAATAGTTGTCCAGAGTATTCATTCAGTTTATTGCCAGTTTCTGTTTTTTAAAATGAATTACACGAATGCTGAGATGTATGATATGCATTTCGTTTACGGTCTTGCCAATGGAAATTCGCGTGCTGCTAGACGTCTTTATGAAGAACGATACCCGAACCGTATCATCCTGCATCATTCAATATTTGCCCGTCTTCACCAACGTCTTGGTGAAACGGGAAATTTAAAAAGAAAACGGACGACTGATAACGGGCACCCATCTACAGTGAGAACTCCACAAGTTGAAGAAATGGTACTAAATGAAATTGAGGAACATCCTACTACAAGCACCAGAAAAATTGCGTTTGCTTTAAACATTAGTCAGGCTACAGTTTGGAGAATATTGAAAGATCAACTGTTGTATCCATATCACATTCAACGGGTGCAGGCACTTTTGCCGGCAGATTTTCCGCAAAGAGTGGCTTTTTCTCAATGGATGCAACACAAAATCGCACAAAATCCTCACTATTTGGCTCAAATATTCTTCACCGACGAGGCTACTTTCTCTAGAAACGCGATTATTAATTTTCATAATAATCACATATGGGCCGAAGAAAATTCGCACGAACTAGTGAATGCCCGTCATCAACTGCTCAATTCTCTGTCAATGTGTGGGTTGGAATTGTTGGAGATCACTTGATAGGTCCACATTTTTTACCGATGCGGTTAAATGGCAAGGTATACCGCAATTTTCTTGAAGAGTAGCTACCACTACTGCTGGAAGAAGTTCCGTTGCAATTAAGATTACAAATGTATTTTATGCATGACGGTGCTTCAGCGCATTTTAGTTTAGTTGTCGCGAGTTTTTGGACAATACGTATCCAGATCGGTGGATAGGACGGGGAGGTCAACAACCGTAGCCTCCTCGGTCTCCAGACTTAAGTTCTTTGGACTTTTTTCTCTGGGGTCACCTTAAATCGTTAGTTTATACGACTCCCATTGAAAATGTCGATGAACTGAGAAATCGTATTATCGCAGCTTTTCAAATAATTCGAAATACCCCTGGTATTTTAGAACGGACTGGCCAATAGTCAATACGACAGAGGATAGAAGCTTGTATTGCAGTTGGGGGTGGTCATTTTCAACAGTTAGTATAAGTTAATTTTGTTTTACTAATTATTTTGTTAATTTATAATAAAAACATTAATTATGTTAACTTACTATTAAACATTGTACAATTTTAGAACTAAGCGATTTTGGACATATGTTCTTATGAACTTTTATGATCAAAATAACCCCAGGAATCAGCGCTTAAAGTTTGTTGCATATATTGAGGATTTTATAAAAAATTTCAATAAAATAATCTGTCTAATCCCACTGCCAAGTGAAGGTATCACGTGTCTTGATATGAAGTTAGAATCCGTGTTCCTCAGATACGAAACACACTCACCTAGTCATTATTCCTTAATCATATATTCCACAGTGAATGTAAAAACGAAAACTAATTAAGAAAACAAAAAAAAGAATCTATTTACGACTTGACAGACAGCGCCAGTGGATAATTTAAGGAAGTAACTGTGCTTAGAACAACGTATTCAAAATACTTCGATGTGCGTATCTAACTACTATCTAACCTATCTAGATTTGTACGCAATGGCAGCAATCATATAATACATTGTACGTATACACAAATACATATGTATGTAGGTATTTACGTAATACACAATACAATGTTACACTCTTTCCCGTTCGTTTTGATACGGGTACTTCGGCAAACAGAACAGATCGAGTATAGTAGAAGCGAGTGCCGTTATATGAGCACTGTAATCGGAAACTTCTACAATGTCGAACGTGTTCTTCGTAATGCCGATACAATTTGTCGCAGAATTACGTCAGGGTCACCAGTACTATATTACGGTAAATTATTATTGTAGTAAACGTATGAATTAATAGAGTGGAAAGAGGTTATTTTTAGACTGTACGAGTCTAATAGTACGTCTGAGGTAAAGCAATCTAGCGAAGCTCTCAGGCATTTGTATATTTTGCAAAAAAGACTTTCCAATTTTACGCCAACTATATACAGCTGCAACAAAAAAGCTGGCATTTTCAATTGCTAAGAAATGTTAAACGAAACTATTTTTTACATATACAGGGTGTTGGGTAAACATGCGGCAAAAATTCAAGGGGTTATTCCTTGGCTTATTCTAAGAATATTTTGTGTTATGATGATTTTTGAAAAACCCCTTTGTTTCGAAGATACAGGGCGAACAAAATTTGCGACAACCATATTCGATATTCGTTGAAATTACCCAGTGCACCAAATTCAAATTTCCCGCAATTATTTTTAGTAACTTCAACATTAAAGCACGAAATTACCTACGATTTTGTGTTAGATTAATAGTTATTTGAATACCTTTAAGTTGAAGGTACTAAATATAATTGCGGGAAATTTGAATTTGGTTTACTGGGTATTAATGTAAATGAAAGTATGGTGTACGCCAATGAGTTTATCAAGTACAAAAAATTGTTTACAATGCGTTGTTATTTTTTCGATCTCGATCACATGAAACGGCTGTTTTATCAAGTAGTGGATTTCATTTGAATACGTCGCATCTGTCGCATTTGTTTAGATTGAGTAACACTAAATATCTAAAAAGGCAATATATAGCTGACTTGGCGTCAAGATTAACAAGTCTATTTAAGTTTTATCCAAACTTATCTCAAGCACTAAAGAAGAGACTTGCTACACATAACAGACAATAATAAATCCACCTCAACTGCCCTTATTTGTGGTTGTGTAAAACATCATTTTAATGTTGACGAAACGAGAATTTTAACAACAGAACCCATTCTGTCAAAACATATATTTTTACAAAAGTGGTTCATAAACAGTTGTTTGAATTCCATTAACTTTCAAAGAAATACTGAAGAACTTACAATTAATGACATTTATGGTGATTTATTTACACTGTTGAAAATTTTAACACTTTTTTGACTAATTTAATAGTCAGGAGAGGTCCACACTCTTTTCGTGTTATTTTGTCGAGAACTATAGAAGTTTAAATTTGACGAACAAAGATAGTCAAGTATTGTCTACTGCTAAGGGGTTATTTTGTCCAACTAACACGTGGAATTATGATATACTTCTAGTCACATTTTATTTGATCTAGACTAGACAAATTTACTAGCTGTTTAACTAAATGAATGCGATCTATTGAATGATTTAACACCGTTTTCTAAACACAACGTCTTCTTAATATGCAACTCCTATTTCTTAGTGCTATAATATTCTCTCTTTAAGACGTTTTCTCAATTATAAATATACAGAACTACTCATTCAAAAGTTTTGGTTTCAACTAAACGTACTAATTTTAAATGGATTTTTTGAGAACCATTATAAAATTATGTGAATGTTTATGCTATTTGATTCAAATCTGAACTAATTACGTAATAGTTGTTCCCAATACATCTTTAAGATGTTGAATTTTTTTATGCCCACTGGAATTAACGTTTAATAACACAAGGTTACACTTAGCAGGTCAGTCACATTTGGTGGTTTGTTTGGATATGTTAATACGGAGAATCAAACACGAAAACAGATACACGTGCAATGCAGGTGGTGCGTATAATGCAATACCGTATTAGATTAGGTGGGGTTTCTATATTTCTATCCGAGGGAAAAATTCTGATTGGTTGATGCTTCTGACTGTGTAGAGAAAATAGTAAATCCTCATATCTGAACAAAGAATTCACACCAAATTCTAGTAATTTCTGTTCTACTAAACACATGTAGTCAATTCGTTTGGCAAAGTTTGTAAAAATCAACACTAAAATATTTGACTAGCGCAAAATTAACGCCAACACCGTAATATTTTCAACAGTGTAGTCGTTGAAATCTATTTTTTTTTAAGTTTAAATTTTATAAAACTGTTGTTACTCTTGTTACTTTTACCTTGAATGTCATTGTATGCAGTTGCCTTCAATTATTTTAATATCTGTGTATGTTATTTTTCTGTCTTAGTAGACTTTTTTGCTGAACTTCCCAGATTCTTCTGCATAGAAAACATAAGCCGCTTTAGGAATAAAAAGATAAAAATAATTGCCATAGCTATCAACACGTTAAAATTAAGACAACTACCTTTATTTCAGTGATATTATGTGAGTTATAAGATTTGAGAACTAATTATTTTTGAAAGATTTTTGTTAATTTGCAGACATGCATGTGTCGCCTTTGCTAAGGCTTTATAAGATTTAAGAAATCATTATTTTTAAAAGATTTTTGCTAATTGACCAGTAATATAACTACAAATATGTTGTACTTCGAACACGAAATTGCAATATAATTAGGAGTAAGCTATTAAATTTGTGTAGATGCGCTAATATTAACTGATTCAATGCAGAAAAATGCCGAAAAATTACATCCAGACGTCACAATTGACAGACATGCATGTTTCGCCTTTACTAAGGCTCGTCAGTGTCACTTGGCGACATCTGTATGTAATTGTTCGGCATTTTTCTGCATTGTATCAATTATTTAATAATAATAATAATAATAGAGATTTATTGGTTATATATGGTACAGCAGATAATATGCATTATAATAATGTTCTTATCCATGATAAAATATAAAATAATCCATGACTAATAACTAATATTACGACATATAATAATACTTATTTCAATGAATAGGAAATAAACTATCGACGTTTGGCTGTTTGACGTGTCTTTAATAGTTCGTGAAATCCTCTATCATGATGTATACGAACGCCGAGATGACTGACATGCATTTCATGTATGGACTTGCTGATGGCAACTCATTAGAAGCTATAGACTATTGTACATTGAACGATTTTCTGCCCGTAATGTCCCCGACCGAAAAATCTTCGAAAACATTCATCGACGTCTTCGTGAAACAGGCTCAATGAAACGAAGTGGAGGGCCAGGAAGTTCAATCGAATAAATTTGATTTTTCAATTGTCGATTTGAACGACTCTGTATTACAACATCGTATGAAATAATCTGCATCACTGTCAGCTGTTGAAACTCCGTAATGCATTACACTCGAGATTTTGAAGACAAAATTATTCCGAATAGATACTGTAATGCATTAAATTAAATCCACAGAAGTTCCCCTTGTACAGATCTCACCTTATAAATCGACGTTACGAAACGTCGAACGTTTCCATTATGTTACCGCTAAGGAATAATTACGTCCAATTAGAACTACACTGGCACTTAAAGATGGCACGCACGCGGCGAACGACGGATGATGCTTCTTCTTCTCCTTCCGATAGCAAATAGAATAGGCGAACTTTAATCAGCTGCCATCAGGAAACGGCGTTTTGAAATTAAAAGACTGCGGATTCTGCTGTACACATCGGCATCGATTGCATCACCGATTTTATCCGGCTAAGTAATCGCGGTTTTTACCCGAATTAAGATTGCGAGAATTTCACTGCTTCGCCAGGATCTTAATAGACGCTTTATTTATAAGGTAGAAAGTTTGCGGACGCGATTATATACAGAAGTGTGACTGTAATTAATATGAATGCAGGATGTATACAGGGTGTATCAGATATAGAGGTAAATATAATAATATGTAGCAGCTGTAATCATATACAATCAAAAAGTCTTAATCTATCTGTAAGCATTAACGAGAAAAAAAATATTTTGTAAATGCCGTGGGCTAGAGCCGCACCTGTGCCCAACCTAAATGCTGTCCCGAGTATACCCCCACCCACATACCACCATCATTCAGCCATTACCGCTGTTAGTTTTGTGTGGATCGCCGCTTGGAGTGCAAGCCACTTCGAACATTTTATTTAAATTCTTCCCGTCTCGAAAAAACGATCCTTTTCAGGACCATCATGATTTCATATAAAGAAAATCGAAGCTTGATGCATCGGCAAAAGCGCGGGAACGTATAAATAGATAGTAAAAAGGCGTGTTTTGCAAATTTTCTGTATCTACATTTATTTCTGTGTAATTCGATTCAATTCATTTTGCGTTATATGATTAAATAAATCCAAAGAAATAACTCAGATTCATGTGGTACCGTTTATTAACAACTAACTCTCGATTCGACAAAGCAAAAGAATAATATTTACGTCTTTTGTAACTACTGAAGTCGCATATCCGGTGGAACTCGAACGTCTTATCAGAATATTAAAAGTAATACTTTGTAGACTTGCGTAGAATGCCCTTAACAAAAACGAAATGTTTATTTTATAAAAAGAAGAAATTTGAAATGCTTCAGTTTTGCTATTTTTACAAGGGCCTTTATTTATTCAGAATGACGTTAAATCAACTTACGGCATACAATCAAGAATAATACTAAATGAGTGCAATGTATTTATACATAATACCACGTTTAGCGGGTGCTTAACATGACGTTTCCTTGCATCAGGTCCGGACTAAAGAACTTTTGGCTATGAATTCTACTTTTTTTTTATTCTTTAATGATGAAATCCGGTTTCGGTGGGTTTGTGCTTTATATGTCGTGTAGTTAACGCCCAAGCAAAATTTACTTTTTTATTTGATACACTCTGTATAGCAATTTTGGAGATTGAAAATATTTTGATGATTTGTAAAGGTAATTCCATAAGGAAACATAAGAAAAATGCATCTCCTTTAATCTAGCGGCGATTGCACGTATGCAGATACTAGGAATTATTATTTTATTGTATTCTTCTGCGAATGTAAATCTCTAGCCGAAAAGGTTGTGGCACATTTGTCGCATAACATCAAGGGATTGGCTTTCGGGACGATTGTCAGCATATACACCTTTTGTTATTTATTTTAACCATCGATTATATAGATGCTATAACCGGCAAATATTTAAAATGTGGTCTTGTAAACGTATATATATATTTTTTTTGAAGAAATAAATTTATTGAAGCCATTACTTCGATTACAAAGACGGTTTAAGGTTTAGTTTTATAGGACTTTCTTAATGTGGATGCATAAAATTAATTCATCAGACATAAATGGTAATTTATATTAACAAAGTCTAAAACTCTCCCCTGTGCAGGAAGTGTGGGAGCGCGGAGGAAACTCCTGCACAGCTTCTTGTCAACTAATCGGCAGTGGACGAGGAGAGGCAGACGCATTTTGGGGTCGATCTGTTGGACGAATCGACCCAGAGTCGGTAAGTTAATTCTCAGCCAAATTGCGAACTTTTTTGGTAGGATGCAACCTGACTGGGAAGGCTAAAATCAACATGGGGACACAATAGATCTTTGTGGCTGAGTTGCCTTCTTCGGGTTATACAACTATAGAAAAATTCTTACTTTTATCTAAAAAAAATACATATAGTTGGTCTTTCTTATTGTTTTATTTTTATTGCTTTTTGAGACAACACCATAAATAGAATCATAGTTTTGAATTCATTTATTATTAAGTATTAAATTACTTGTAAACCTTTATATGTTATGTTGTCCTATACACAATTTTATTTTATTTATACTTGAAATTTTAATATATTGTGACGTTTATTAATAATTGACATAACAACGCCCCTAATAGCCAATGTCAAATTTCCCGCCATTATTTTTAGTGACTTCAACGTAAACCCATTAAAATCAGTGTTAATGTAGTATTAAATGGTAGGTAATTTTATGTTTCAAAGTTGAAGTTAATGAAGTAAATTTGGCTGTATGGGGCAATGTTGTTGAAAACTTTAAAACCATTAATAACTAAGCAATTGAAGAAGACTGATTAATATAGTCGAAACGTTTTACAAGAATTAAGAAACTGTTTTATTATCATCCAGCCAATATTCCACTAAATCTAATCACAATGAAAGATATAACTTTACGATAGCTACGAAAAACCAAGAATTAATTAATGATAATTGGCAGAAATAATAATACCTATTCTTAATATAGGGAAGGCCATGACACTTATTTCACCAGTTTAAAAGTTAAACGTCAAAACTGGGAATAAATACCCCCATAGCCAAATTTAAATTGCCCGCAATTATTCTTAGTAACTTTAACGTTGAGACATAAAATTACCTACTATTTTGTACTACATTGATAGTTATTTTAATGCCTTTACGTTGAAGTTACTAAAAATAGTGGCGGGAAATTTAAATTTGGCTATGTGGGTAGTTTTCTATGTAATAGTTTGTCCTTAGATCTCAGGGATTGTGTATTTATTTTCTTATTTTAATATATACATATTTACTTAATTACTTAAATATAGTATATATTTTATTCATAAAATAAAACTTAAGTATGTATTATTAGATGACAACATCTCGTGCGACAAAGAAAGAGGGCTCCGTACGGGATGTGAGCGATACGAATGTGTCTGAGTGCCTTTCCCTAATGTAAATAAACTAAAGACATATAGGTTCAAGGGTAAAAGTTAGTGGGTGAAGAACCACAGTATAATAAGGTCGAATAATAAATAGTATTTGTAAAGTGCTGCGTATTATTATTAATAAAGAGTTTATACATTGAGTTTAACAGTATGTATGAATATCTAGAAAATACATATACAAACTGCGCCGCCTTAACTAAGAGCATAGGTTTTTCGATGCAATTTGAATAGTGTCATCATGGGAGGGGTAATTACACAAAAAAAGGAAAAAAGAAGGATGAATGTTTGCCTTTAAATGCAAAATTTTGATTTACAAGTAGGTTTCGTTGGCTCATGGGGGGGTAATTACCCCCATTACCCCCCCCCCCTCCCCCCTTGTATACGCGCGTGCATATACATTTTATAGAAATTGCATGAATCATTTGTTAAATTACTTTTAAATTACTGAACCGATGTAAAGTTAAAGGGTTTCAGCGATGGACAATACGTAATATTTTGATAATATCTTATATCTTACATAAGTATGTATTCTTATTAAGGGTGAACGATATCAGCTGATCTGCTAATCAGGAGAAAAAAATACGCTTGTTAGTATTTCTTTGCTATTATACAAAAGAATAATTTATTTGGATTAATGCATATTATTAAACGATAAAGAAATCCTTTTCTTAGTGTAAAATAAAGATGCAACAACCCATAAAATTCGCTAACACTTGCATAGTAAAGTATAATGCATATGTATTTTCTTCCTGTTCTAACAAGCAGCTACTATTCGGTTTTTTTTTTCCTCTTTAGTTTACGTGCATTTAATATTTACATATAAAATTACTATTAGCATATAATTAAATTTATTCTAAGATGATTTAAATCAATTTCACGGTACTTACTTAAATGTAGTATATAAAGTCTTATAACAGTATCCATGACTGTAAAACACCTCAGAACAAGACAGATGTCGTATTTATGCATTTACCGCATTATATTAACGCATTAAATTGACAATTAACTACGGGCGAAAATAGAATGATGTTTATTATATTAACTTAAACAGATGTCATCTTTTTTTCAGTTCTATTGATGTCAAGCGCATTAACTGTACAACTATAAACAGTTTGGGCGATTCTTCAAGTCTGCTGTTATTTAGGCTCGTGAATCTTGTCTTTGTTGTGGGTCAATCGTAGTTAAACGACAGATGTGTAACTTTTTTCTACAATTTCATTTTGAATTCGCCTTTTTATTCCGTAACTGCACAACGTGTTTATTTCGTATGTGGTAAAATTTTTTACTGATATTTTTAGTTATTTTATCTCTGTTGGCAGCAAACGTCACTGCATCGGTCAAGTAGTTAGTCTATAGATGGGGTAAAATTATGGATAATCATAACATTCATAGCAAAATTTGTTGTTTTTCAAGAAATTACAGATAAAAATATTGTCGAATTAAAGCAGATGAATCTGGAAGCATTCATGCTAACGTTGAAAAATGTCAATGCTGTGAAGCTTTTTATAAACAAAACAAAGTACATAACCTACAACCTCATGTTGGAAACGTGTTTGGGATGTAATGTTGTTTCGCTTCATATGATTCTAAATTTATACACCGATGTTTGTGTGACGTGTTATTAATGTGTAGTGTTTCTTTTGCTTGTGCCGGTAATTTACGTTATCAAGAAAATGGTGATGTGCTATGCTTGCAATAACTATAGTGAGAAGAAAACGGGCAAATATTTCACGTTTCCCCAAAACGTTTTGACTCAAGAAATAAACGGATTAATGCTGTAAGGTAGGTGTGCACAGTTTTGAAGAGGGTTTAGATATTTTTTTCGGATAGGACGAAGGGTTGAGGGTGGTCGGTGGCATAGGGGTGACTTTTGTTGTTTGTAATAGGGGTATTGAAGTACATAATCAAACGTTTAAATTATAGGATCATTACAATAATTTTCTGGCAGAATTAGTTGCAATAAATCAGGCGGTACATTGTATTAGGTGCGAGTGGGGATTTATATGGGACGTGCGAACTATAACTGATAATTTATCTGTTTTTGGAAGCGTAAAAGCCGTTTCACACCTAGCTATTTATTGTGCAATTTATTGACTAATTTAAAATTTTACGTGTATAACACGTATTTAATCCGTGTTATACACGTAAAATTTTAAATTGGACAATAAATTGCGCCATAAATAGCTAGGTGTAAAACGGCCCTTAGAGAATTTAAAAAAATACCGACGGATTTGTTACTAGATACATGGGATATGTTGAGTAAGCGAAGTGTAAAACTTTTTTGGATTAGGGATCATGTGATAATGAGAAGGCGGATTAATTAGCGAAAGAGGCGGTGTCTAGGGGGAATAAACTTGATAGTGATTGGCAGGGTAGGTGGAATATACCACTTTAAATGGGAGGTACTTATATTAGGAAAGTTATCCAAAATAATTTCTGAAGAAGAAATAATGCAGTTATTTCGAAACGTCAAAAGAATTTCTACATTTTTGTTTAGAAAAAAATCCGCACATCCAGAAAGATCAACTGAAAAATATTAAATATATTAGAATGTTGAATTATCAGAAGAATGAAATCAAAGTAGCTACCCTAATAGCCACATTTAAATTCTCTGCCAAAATTTTTAGTGATTTCAACGTAAGGGCATTAAAATAACTATTGATATAATACAAAATGGTGGGTAATTTTATGTTTTAAAGTTGAAGTTACTAAGAATAATTGCGGGAAATTTAAATTTGGCTATTAGGGTACCTGCATATGAAAACACTTCTTAATCATGCAAATATTAATTTATTATGCAATCAATTTGTTGTTTGTTTTTCCTTATACCCATATGTAATTTATTTAATTTATCTACTCTATTAACCAATGTATGTAATATCTGTATGTTTACAAAAAATCTAACGTAGTATGTAATTAATTGTCTTATTACAAAATAAAGAAATAGGTATCTATTATTAGGTAAGATCATTATTATACTGCTATATTGTAGAAACATTCTATCATACTTTTATGCTTTTATGTGCTGGGAATAAACCTTAATTGAATCATTCATATCCATTTTTTCTAAGAAAAATCGTCAATCAAATATTTCTAACTTTTTTAAACCATGAAAGCCAGCCTACGCACTTTTGAATTATATTTATCACATAAAATTCTGTTGTAAAAACGATATTAACAGATACAACAAATATACAACGTGTGTATAAATTGTCGCAAAAGCTATACGCAGCGACATTCTTCCTTCGTTTCTGAATCTAAAATCTAAATGGTAAAATATGGTACTACGCTTCATGCGTCTTCAGGAGGCACTTGAAAGTAACATACATTTGGCAACACTGTAGTCGCATACTACCGTAATGGTAGTTACAATACTTGTCAAAATTGACAGACCAGAATTACAAATGACAAATTGGATAACACAAGTGATACATAGGGAAAGCAATAAGAAAGCTTATAAAACAGAATTAGTAGTTTTTGATTTTCGAACGCATCTCTTGTAATAAATTAGCGACACTATTACCTACGCGTATGTTCAAATTGATATCCGTCTGTTTGTAAACACATTTGCAATCTACGAGGTATTGTCTGTATTACTTGTTCAAGCCTTTCCGGTGTAATTTTTAATACTGCCGGGTTAATTCGTCCTATAACTTCGTCGGTGTCTTGTGGAGGTGTTGCGTAAACTTCACCTTTATGAAACCCCAAACAAAAAAAGTCTAAAGGATTTAGGTCGGGAGACCTTGCAGGCCATAAGATAGGACCACCGCGACCAATCCACTGTTAGGGAAGAAGTGTTCATCCAACCACTCTCTCACATTACGAGAAAATGTGCCGGAGCTCCATCATGCATGTTAAAACATGTTACGGGCGTATATTCAATGGCATCTCGTCAATAACTTGTTCTAATACATTTAAATACCCTGTTGGCATCAAGTCGATTTGGCAGATAGATTGGCCCAACGACACGGTGATTTATTATACCAGCCAAACATTAACTGAAAACTTTCTTTGGTGACCGTATTCCCGAAACGCATGAGGATTTTCATCTGCCCAATGGTGAAAATTATGGGTATTGAGTACACCATCTCTGGTAAACATAGACTCGTCGGAAAGTCGCCATCTTCTTGAATCCTATTTAAGATAATATGACAAAAGTTTAAACGGTGTATGTTATCGTTTTCATAGAGCGGCTGCACCTTAGTTATATGGTATGGATAAAGAAGGTTTTCACGTAGAACCAAATGAACGGTCTTATTACTGCGGATATTGAATGTGGACGCCAACTGTCGAGTACTGACGGAGGGATCTTCATGTACTGAGTCTAGAATTTCCTCTTCCAGTTGGAATGTAGGCCGTTGTCTAGGTCGTCCAGCGTTGGCATTTCTTTTCTTAAACGAACCAGTTTCACGTAGACGTTGGTCCAGCCGTCGAAATACGTTTCCAGTAGGATGTCTCCGATTTGGAAAACGTACGCGATATTCCTGTTCTTCCATGTTAGCATTTCCATTACAAAAAGCGTATACCATATACATATCGGCATATTCATTAAATGTAAAAAACCATTGTAAATAAACAAAACAATAATACGAGAACGATAAAAACACTGAAACAGAAAAACTAATCAAGAGAATACGGGTAATCACGAAAAAGAGCAGAGCTTGCATAAAATTGAACACTTCAGATTAATGTCAAAATTTGACAGTAATGGTTTTGATTGAAATCAAATTAGAATACAAAGTCATTGTCCTACAATGTTGCCAAATGTGTTTTTCATGCGAGGATGCTTATGAAGAAATGTTGAAACCAGGCTCTAATATCAAAAAGAAACTGTTTACGAAAAAACAGGAATAAGAAATCGTCTAAATTCAAAATTGCAGCTATCTATACCGACAAATAACGAACATAAATGCTTATTAAGGAACTAAAAAACCGAACTTCAAGAACCTCGTGAAGACTTATGAAGCATAGTACAATATTTTACCATTTAGATTTTCGATTCAGAAACGAACGAAGTATGTTGCTACGTGTAGTTTTTGCGACAATTTATACACACATTGTATATAGGTATCGTTCACACCTAACGCAATCAGTTACTGCAACAAGAAACGTTTGTTCTCCCAACATACCTATCTTAAGGCAGCTAAATGATTTTTTTTAAACCTGGATAAATCAGATCAAAATCCTTACATTTTCTCACCGAATATTAATTTTGTGCCTCGGAGCGCTTTAGAAGTGAAGATAATAACTAGTTTGGTAGAGAATCTCGTTGATCTTTCGCGATCTCTTCATATATATAGGTATGTGCTTAATGCTCCACTGGATGATGATGATGATGACCATCATCTATCGCGCGCGGCATATGCTGTAATTGCAAATCTCTGGCTTCCGATAGCATTTTCTTTTTCGTTAGATCATCTACGCGCGCTGTAGAGTACCTACCTAACTTACGTAATATATTTCAGTGTGAAGTGAACGTCGCATACCAACTGATTTAATAGCGTCTGCTGCAGATGGGCGAAAGATCGAACTATCCGGCATGTTGATACTTCGACTAGTAGATGCTCCGAGTTGGATCTTAAATAATCTCTCCTGCAAGAGCGCCGCGTGCATGTGTGAGGTTTAATTATACTTTCACGGAGTTGTAGTTCTAATAAGGAAGAAATATCCTCTACGTTCTATCTATCTATCTATAATATACAGTGCTACTGCAAAATATAATGGACTTAATTTATTTTCCCCGAGGTCTGGAAGCCATTGAGAGGTTATCGCTTTTGTGTGAACTTTTTTTTATAGAAGTCGTAAATTTATACCTAATCTTATGTAATAATACAACAATTTAGCAAAATTACTATGGACGCTTATGTAAAAATGCATTTTTTGAGGAAACTTACTTAAAAGTTGCAGTATTACAAATTTTTGTGGAAAAATACACAATAACTTTTAAAACTATCTTATTATACTTTTGTAAGCCGGAGATGGTAGCGAAAGCTTCGACCCGATGGTAAGAAAGAGCTAGACAAACTCAAAGTCCATTTGCCCTTAGATAGAAAGAAGAAAATCAAGAGAGTTTCAAGATTATATCTTGCGTTCTGTGTTTACAATGCAATTTACTGTGTCAGCCACTCCTGCAGAGCCAAATCTCCTTCTTAAGGCCTCGGAAAAGAAATCGGTTACCGTAATAAAACAAAAATGACATTTGAACCCCCCCTCCCCAGCACTAATCGACACCCCTTAAGGCATTCGTCTAAAATGCGCATTTATACCTTTTCCTTTTCAGCAATACCATGTGATTCAAAATGATTGTCGAAAGAAAAAAAACTGTTTTCCGGAAAAATTTATCTATACTTATTACCAATTTAATGAGCGAAGTTAGCTACATACAAATTTCATATATTAAATTAATTTTCTTGACATTTAGCGACATTGGCGTGCGTTTGTATAGTTATCTTTCGATTATTTATCTTATAATTTTTTTTTCAAATCGTTTATATTTACATCTATATATCACCAACAATAGTATTTCTTGAATACTGCTAAGAAAATAAGGGAATTTATCTGTGGTAATAGCTCAACAAACAGGTAGAAAAATCAATATTAACATTAAGTGAAATAGTTTATTACATTTATATTTTTATAGGCTTATCATACACTTCAGCGCAATGAGCTGTCAAAAGAAAGTTACATTTTCATCCTATAAAGTTTCTACGGTACAGGAATTAATTACCATTAGATCACGATAGGCGTTGGAATATTGTCATTGGCTTTAATAACAATTTTAAATGGACGAATGACTTGCTTAAACAAATCATTTTTCTCGGATGAAGCCTGGTTTTTATCTAACAGACTATATCAATTTACAAAACTATTCTATTCTGGTCTGCAGAAAATCCACACGAATTTCAGAAACGCAATTGTCTCCGTAAAAGTTGGAGTTTGGTTAGCTATGTCAGGCAACGAATAATAGGGCCAATTTTCTTCGAGGAAACTGTAACAGCCCAACGTTACCAACAGATGTTGGAAATTGTTTATTGCAGAGTTACAAGAAAATAAGCTTGAAGCAGGTTATTTTCAGCACGATAATGCTCCAGCACATACTGCTCAACAAACCTGCCAATATCTTCAACAGTTTTTTGCTGACAGGTTCGTTAGAGCACAAAGATGGCCACCAAGATCGTCTGATCTAATCCCATTAGATTACTTCATGTTCGGCTATCTAAAAAATAGGATCTATAGAAACCGCATGCATACCATAGAACAACTGAGAGATGTAGTGTTGTCACTTAATAATTATACTAATTGTATGTTACAATTTAAAGTAATAAATAAATTTAGTTAAACACCAGTTAGTACTGAATTGTAAAATCATAATTTAGTAAAGTTAAATTAATTACATTTCATTTTTACAAGCAGAAACACCAATCCATAGTCGTTTATATAATGCGAGTTCAAATATAGGTTACGTTTTCCTTATTTATGACAGATCCGTTTACTTTCTTATGTTCCAACACTGACTTAGTTCAAACCTTCATTACAAACACGCGGTATATACCTACACCCTGTTACTATCTATAGGAGTGGAATTGACAATCATTTTGAATCTCTGTGTACATACCAAACAAATGTAACGCATAAATTTATATTACTTATGGAACATTACAAATCCTAATGTAATTTTACATTTTAAAGTAAATTCACTTTTCTAAAATGTAATAGAATTATAATCACAATGAAATGTAGAATTATTGAAACTTCAATGATTCTATCTCTATAATAGTACGTATAAGGTAACAAACAGCAAATTTATACTTTCGTTTGAATATTACAAGCCCTTATGTAATTTTACATTTTTTGAATAAATTTACTTTCTTGAAATGTACAAAAGTTGCAATAAAACATAAAATTACCTTTCCTTTTGAAAAACACATGACAAAAATGTAATGTATAACATATCAAAATTGTAAATTTGCACTCCTGCTTAAATATTACAAACCCTCGTGTAATTTTACATTTTTAAGTAAAGTGGCCTTTCTGCAATGTACTAAAATCACAATGAAATATACAATTACTCTTGGTTTTAAATAATTTCTAACGAAGATGTAAAGTATGACAAATGAAATCGTTATTTACACTTTTGCTTGAATATTACAAGGCCTCACGTAATTTCACAATGAAATAAATGGGGGTGAACGATTAAATAAATAAGTAGTTAATGGTAACTAAATTATTTTACTGCCGTAGTTTTATGAAATAGGCCCCTGTGCTAAAATAACGCAACACCGCTAAGATTCATTTCGTCGGCGAAGAATCTTTAAGTGCACAATCAACGACTAACCCTATGCACAACAAGCATTTAAGAAGAATTATACAAATATACAACATACATTCCGAATAACGATCTTGTTAGATTGGTTGTCTATCTACAACACCCTTTCTATTCGCTTTTAATTGCTTACATAAGTGCATTAGCATACATATAGTTCATTTATTATAACAGACGAGGTACTACGTGAGTCAGTTTGCTATGACGTCACGACCATGTTGCAAATTTTCTGTTCGTCAAAACGTAAACAAACCGTTAGGTTATTTAACTGTCACTTTTGACAGGTTAATAAACAAACTCTTCAAAATAACATTTACCGTTAATATTAGTGATGATTCTTTTTGAAAATCAGGATTTAAAGTATGTTAATCATGATAGCAATGGAAAAAAATAACAAAAAAGCACAAGTGAGTACAATAAATTTAATCGGGACCATTATCGCTTAAAGTATTCACAGTAACGATTAGTATGCAAGTTTCTTCTCTATCAAAACCAGTCTCTCTGACTTACTACTTCTGAATTTCGTTTTCAATATGTTGTGCATTAAGTACGTTAAATTTTCAGACTAATTTAATTCAATCCTCTTTATACAATTGTATGCATCCTCCGATCTGCCATATTTCATCCATCGTTTCGTAACAAACTTCCTTTTCTTTGAGAATAAATAATATCTACCACAACAATGTGTTTCAACCATAGAAATGTCGTTTTCTTAAAGAGCACTGTTCAAAATGTTTAATGTGTTATGTTAGTCTGAAAATGTATGTGAAAGAACCACTTCTGTAAACAACATTTGTATATACTCACTGTTTTCGTACATGTCATAAATTGTGTTTCCAATAGCACATTGACAATGAGTAGAATAATCAATTTTTACAACATTTATTTCGTATGCATTTTCGTTTTGGGTTAGTGGATGTAATTCCTTGTTTACTCATGGATGAAATTTTGCTTATGTTTGCAACATGAATGTTTAGAACACTCGTTACTCTCTAAAAACGAAATACTGTAAAGAATACATGACATTAAAAATATATGGATTTTATACTCCTCGCACGAAAGTTAACGGAAGTAATAGCCCGTTGTTCTCGCGTTCTGCGTCGAAATACACGATTAACGAAACTATTAACTCCTTAGATTGTTTACATAATGGTTTCGGTATGGTTTAGTTGTAATAACTACTTATTTTAAATAAATATATACAAGTATAAACGCAAATTCCCCACTTTACTGCAAAATGCAGAATATAGCCCTTTGACAGTGACAGCAATAACTAAATGGTGGGAATACATTGGGAAGATGTGACAAGCATGCAATTTGAAAAGCAGTAGGCACCAACATAGTATCTTTAATTGAACATGAATAAGTTATATGTTAGTTGGTTATTTTAATAATATGGCATTGCATGGCCCGAACTTGCGAGTAATGATGTATACCTCGTCTGTTATAGTAAATGAAGTATATCTCATATCTTCTATGTCCAAACGCAGCAAATCTTGGATAAATATTGACACAATAACAGAGTAACAAGACTCGTGAATACGCTTGCGGACATTTTAAACCGATTTCACATCAAGATCGACCCTCACGTATGTACGCGACAACAAGTGGGCATAAAAACGCAATTAATACATTTGTCGCGCGCTGATTATTCACCAGGATATCTCCTGATTATCCGCGCACGAAATTCGCGTCCAAAAAGGAAAAGTTAAAGAGAAAATGTATAAATAAGCTAAAGCGAAGGCAAATTAGATGTGTCCGTGTCTTTCTACGATGACGAATCGGGTCGAATGAGAGAAATACGGAATGAAAGATTAAGATTCAGTTTTTTTTTTCTATAGTAATGCCATCACTATGACAAATTATTAAAACAGAGAGTATTGCTGTACTATACATTGATACATTGGAAATAAAAGGTAGGTACTACCAAATATAATACTAGTATACATATGATCAAGGACGTACAGTTCCGCTGGCGTACTTTAGAGCGGCGCCACTGTAGCTTCTTCGCGGGGGCAGTTAAAAAGCGGCGGGGCAAGAGACGTTCGAAAATAGGCAGTGGTCCAAGCGAACTATGTACTTGATATGGAAGCACTTGAGTATTACAGCTGTGGGTAATTCGAGAAATTATTTCTTTGGCGACTGTAACTATAAATAATCGCGGCAAATATGAATTCTACCACCGGGGATATAAATAAGTAGATGATCTGAGAATCGGATGCTAATAGGTGTTAGTTTTGCAGTTTATTTTACAGAATGAATGTGTTTGGAGAGTTGTTCTTTATGAATGCATCTATTATACTTCATCGCTATTTAATTAACGTACTAAACGAGGTACGCCTATAATCGATGATTTTTATTGATGATTTATAAAAATTCCAATTTTATCATTTATTATGAAAAGTCTGCATTTGCACTTGGTTGCATACCTATAAAATTTTCTAGTATTATGTCTTATTTCCAAAAGCAATCTGAGATTTCCTAAAAGCAGCGAACGAAAAAATATTCCTAGAAATAAATTCAGGAAATTTGAATTCTGCTAATTCTTTCCTTTTTTTTCAATTTTTATCATTTTTTTGTTACAAATATATAGTTTGACTGTTCTAAGTTATAATTTATTTATAAAATGTAACCAGTGCATTAAATGTCCCAACAATTATATTTTCTATATTGATTCGACAAACAACGAAACAGAGAAAAAGTTCAAGAGCGACAAAAGCCTATATCATACATCAGCTAGCGTACTGTTTACTTCTACACTTGATAAAAACAAAATTAAGGGAAAAATACCTTAAAAAGTACAACCAGATATATGAATATGTTGCATATTTTTTTTTGTGAAAGACCCCTCCCAGTAAACCAAATTCAATTTCGCGCAGTTATTTCAGGAACTTCAACATTTAAGCATGAAGTTACCTACGATTTTGTATTATATTAATGGTTATTTGAATACCTTTAAGTTGAAGGTTACTTGAATATAATTGCGAAAGATTTGAATTTTGTTTTACTGGGCTGCGATTGAACTTGACTGTATGTTTTAAGTTACATTTATAAGCAATATGATAAAAAAATATTCTTGTTCGGTTAGCCATTCGACTATCCTATGAAAACAGTAAACAATAATTTTGGAAAACAATATGAGCTTATGTTTTTCAAACATCATGTTATTTCTGAGAGTGAATTTAAAAAAAAAAGAAAAATTTATAAATTTTATAGATACACTTTTTTTAATGTTTTTCTGATATTTTTATTTCAGTTTTTTAGCAAGATAATTAATCTTTCGTTGTTAACTGCAGATATATTGACAAGAATCTAGCAAAAAAAAAAACATAAATTTATATATCAAGAAACAAAGATTATTTTAAATGTCCACTAGTCCATAAAAGCAAAAAATATTTTATCACCGCAAATAAATCAACAGTGGTAAATCAAGATATAATATGTGCTATGAAAAAGTTAATAGGCATTTGAACGAAATAAAATAAAAGCAAATATTCCGTGTGTATAGCTTTCGCTTTAACACAAAAATATGATTTTAATTTCATTATAAAACGAATATTAAGTCCATTGAGGCCAATATGTGTGTTTTGGTTTTTGTTTTATTTACTAAACTGTTACTTGTTTTGACTCCTTTAATATTCAATTTCATAATAATTTTGCGAAATGACAATTCATTGTAATGAACGCTCTACCACTTCGCTGCGCGCGCAGTTAAACCACTTTCATTCGTCTCGCACCGACTCTTCGTTATCTTATATTTTTACGCTTTGTGGCAACGGAAAATTCCACTTACGTTTAATCAGGTCAGATCACGTTTAATATTTGTTGTGGTCGTACACTTTTCAAAAATCAGCCTAGCTGGGACATCTTATAGTACGCCAGCGGACTATTCTTTGTCCGTATATATATTTTATGTAATTTGACTCAAATTATTAGACTATAGTTGTCTCAACTTAAGATGCAGTATAGTCTTATGGGGAATCGATTCGCGATTGCCAAATCGTCGCATCAGCTGCACTTGCTACTTCGGTTGCATTATTGAGGTTGTTGACAATTAAAATGCATATATCAGTTATGTTACTATTCTCTTATTATATTTGTATTTGTCTCAGAACAGAAAGGGAGCTATAAAGCAGCAATGCTTAATGCTGAAGAAAGAGCTGAATTGAGCAATTATAATCGTATCTCGCCCGACTTTTTTTCGGTCTTTTTAAACGAATTGTGGAAAACTAGTAAAATATAAAAAACCCATATATTTTTTATTTAAGATCGTAAAAGAGCCGATAACTTTATTTATGACTCATTAACGTATTACATTTCGAACATATTTATGTATATGGGGTGGTATGATGCAATTTATGAAATTCAAAGAAATAGATACAACCTTTAATTAATAAGTTTTCACGTTTGCTAACAAAAATAGCTGGAATCATACAAATGCCCACATAATACATAATATTTATGAAAGGAATAGTAATTACACACGTCTTATCTAAATTTTTTAGTGTCGACGAATCAGGTTATCTCGGTGATGAATTGTTCCCACAATAATGATTCTTCCATCATCTTCAAATACCACTATCCACATTTCCTTCTCAATATTTTTTACATGTTTGAGTAGTTTTGCCAAATTAGCAACCAGTTACAGCTATACGCTCTTGAAATTTCAGTTCCTCCATGTTACTT
>RXPK01001265.1:0-60835 GCA_004143645.1 Protaetia brevitarsis | reverse complement strand
GGAAATTGTTGGAGTGGTGCAATGCTTGCAGTTTACTTTACTAAGAAGAAAGTCAAAAGATAAGAATCCCATGAAGCCGCCACATGATTCGCTTTATACCCAAGCACATGGCAGGTTTTTTCTGTCGATTTAGAACTCTTGCATAGAGGTAATAAAATGTTTCTTTCCATATTAGCCTTTTTTTTGACATAAAATTAGTAAGATCTCAATGGATGTTTTATCATTCATTATACTCAATATAAATGTTTAGAGTGCGATATCTTCTGCCCATAATTTTCTTTGGGTTAATTACTGCATTGACATTCGACACACAAAAATAATAAAAATGCATCCTACAGAGGGATGCCCTCGGGTTGTATGTACCCTATTATGTCCTGTTTGTTCTCCAGAACCTAGAAACACACTGTCCCAGCAGCGTAAGTATTCAAATACGTTTCCGACACGTATGTATTTGTAAATATGTAGCGATATACCGGGATAGCTGCGAGAGAAAACGAACAATTGTTTTAAAACCGGTATGAATATGGATGTGCTGGAATGCAAACGGCGTTCACAATGGTTTGAGGGTAATGGACGTGCACTAAGTAGACAATACAAGCCTGATTATAGACACGGTTGCGGATCCCTAACACTACCGGCTTCAATCAATGTGCGAACGCGTGTTAAGCGTTTGTCAGTTTTCTATCTATCGGTCGCGCGCGCTCCACGCAATTCGCAAGGCAGTAAATTTATGTATTACATTAAATAAATGTATGAGCCCTCTTATTCTGGACGCCGCCGACCCGAATGGCCGCGCCCGGGCCGCCTAATAAACTTCCAGGAATATTTAACATTTATTAATGGACCTCGCTGCGAGAAGCGTTTGCACCAAAAGGTATCCATTAAATGGGAACTGACATTTAGACATAAGTTTAAAGTGTCGCGTTGAGCTACTACCCACGCATAATCATTGTACCGTTTCATTTTATATACCGATGTGAGAGGTACGAGTATAGTCAGCCGATGACGCAACTGATGTTAGAATGTTCCAAGATGAAGTAAATCCATAGTTATTCTATTATTTTGTATTCATTATTCTTATTTCTCAAAAATTCTTGAAAGAACAATCGCATTGTTGCTTTTTTTAAGTGAAAGTTTAATCTCTAACTTATTTTGGGGTTTTTATTGATTTCTCTAAGCTTATGATTGCGTAAATCATGATTTATTTATTTTTCAAAAAATGATTAGTACATACAGCGTAAGGCAGCTTGTGAAAGTAAACTAACTTACTTATGGAAATACTACCAAATCTGCTCTAAATTTAATAGGCAGATCTTGCCACTGAAAAGCGTAATGTGTCATTTTCCATCCATATGCTGTGTGTAGATTAACTCATCTTAGGTACAAACTCGAATAAATATTTTATAGAATTCGAATTCGTGTGTCATTGCTTGACTATACTTGTATCTCACATACGGTATATGTTTTTCAGACGAAAAAATCAATAATTTTTGAATTGCTACTTTACTAATGATTCAATTTAGCTAATTTAGTACGTCTGATTCTATTTCCGGTATTTCAATGCACATCGATCGTCACTGCCGTTATTATATTAAAATCTCATTAGTTAAATGTATATATTAAATTAAATTTCGAAAAGGTACACAGCCACATGGGCACCGCATATATTTCAATCGAATTTATTTAAAATTCGTCGGATATTCCAGCCGGATCGAATTCCTTTGAAAATACTTCGTACAGCCAACGCATCGATTATCGATATACATCCGTCTATATATAATGTCTTCGAATCATTTGCTTCGTCCTCTTTTTTTGCCCTTCCTGCATTCCCAACGAGGCTTCGTTCATTTTCCGAGTCGATTGTAGAGAGAATGTTGAAAATCTTCTTACTGCGAGACTCCGGATCATTTCTACACACGCGAAAATAGGTGGCGGGGCGCGACTGCAATTTGAAACAAAGCGAACTGCATACTTCATGTCTGGATAAGTTTTAAAACTATTTCAATTTGGTTTTATTCGGCGCACCAGTGAGTATATCGGTTATTTGATTAATATTATAAATTCTTTCGCTTAATTCTCTTTCCGAGTTTACTCTCATATCGTTTTGGATATTTATCGAGAAAAATACGTTTTGTTTTGGTTCTAGAAATACTTCAGACATTGGGTTTAGTTTTGTATTTATTTAAGCCAGTAATTTTTAGAGGTATCCGAATACTTAAGAATACCCAGGTAGCAAAGTGACGTAAAATGACGTCTAATACACATTGATATCACGTATTAGACGTGATATCGACGTCTATTAACCCTAGTCCTACCAACGTTTTATCGTGACGTGCCCTACCAAGGTGTGCCTCACAGGCACACATCTATTTGTACACATTGTTGATGTAAATAATAGCAAAATATGCATTATTTATTTCATGTAGTAGGTATACAGTAAGATTAAAACATATAGAAAGAATATTGTGTCTCAGAAGATACAATTTAAAAATAGTACAAGATAGTAAAATATTTGAAAGTTATTTATGTAGTTTGCAATTTGTGCACGTGAGTATTTTCTCTGAATGTTCACCACAAACCGTTTGCTTACACTTATCACATAACTGTGTTGACATTCTGCTTTTCTTTGATGGGCAAATATAGCACCGTTTTCGTTTCCTTACTTCTCGAGCCGAAGACTCCCCTGTGGTTGGTACTTGATTCAACGTAGTTTGTATCAATGAAGTATGACTTTTATGCAAGCCACTCAAACTACGACGTCTAATTTGCCCCAGTACTAATTCTGTTGTAATTTCTCGTAAGAAAATTTTGCGAAGTCTTCGTTTTTTGGAAATATGCCAGTCAGGATGGATATTTCTCCAAATGACAAATGAAGCTACTCCACACACATCAATTATATTGAAAAAAATAGACCAAAGGCCACCTATTAGTTTTGCGTTCGTTTTTTCATCTGATCAAGTGTATCCACCCCTCCTTTCGTGGAATTGTAGTACTTATTGATTTCAGATTTATTTTTATTTTCCTCATAAATGGTGGAGTCGTTGTGCATTGTAGATAATAATATACACAGCGATTTTTCTTAGGTACATAAGATACCAAGTCATTGTCTTCTGAAAACCAACAAGTTGCTTTCAATATTCCGTCGCCTGTGAGGTAAAACATTTGGTGGTATGCAGCGCTTATTTTTCTTGAGCGTTCCTACACAAGTTAGGCCTTGGTAAGCAAACTGGATGCAAGCTCGTAGCTGGTGAAGAAGTTGTCGAACGTAATATTCCTTTTAGTTCTCAGAAAAGGTTCACAAAGGTCTTCAACCACCTTTTGCGCTAAGTTTTCTGCTCTGTTGAGACCTTCTTTCCTAAGTACGGTATACCACGTAACGGATAACTAGTTCCACTATCGCATATCCACCAAATTTTCATACCGTACTTATCTGGCTTGCTTGGCAGGTACTGTCGCAAAGATACACGACCTTTAAAAGGCACCAGTTGTTCATCGATGGTTAGATTACTGCCAGGAAGATAATATTCAGCAAGTTTGTATAACACGGTCCCACAGGTCTCTAATTGGTGCCAACTTGTCCTTTTGCCTTCGAAGGGTTCTGGTCGCTTTATCGTCAAAACGAATAAATCTTAGTAATTGAGTAAATCTATTTCGTGACATACACGCTCGATAAACAGGATTTCCATATAAAGGATTCCATAGCTCATTATAGTCCACCATTCCTTGTTTATTTCTTCCAGCAGTAATCAAAAGGCCCAAGAAAGCACGGATTTCAACGTCGTCAACTGGTTTCCACAAATCGCCAAGAATACGAACAGCCTCCTTATTAGTGAAAGTAACGACAATACAATAACCGTATCATCAAAAAACAAAATTGAATGCGTCACAAGGAGTATCAACATGCACTCCAGGTGGAAGTTTCACTTTGTTCAAAGCTGTTGTAATTATGTTGTGTGCACGTGTTTTCCCTTGGCAATCGGCGTGGCATTCCACTCGGTACCATCTTTCCCAATAAAAGTTTGCGAATGGCCGGGCGGTTCATCATTAGCATCACTATCGTCACTTCCTTCTTGTTCATCGCTTTCTTCATCGCCAGTTTCTTGATAATCCGCTTCACTAGAAAGGTTTCGTCATTTGGCTCTTCTTCATCTTCACCATCATTTACATTCCTTCCCAAATCCTCATCACTTTCGTACAATGCATCGAGCAACTCCTTTTCAGTTAGTGGCCGGCGTCGGTCAGTCAACCAATCGGTCATACTTTCTGCATAAATTCAAAACCAAATAAGCATAAAACAACAAATCTATTTTTACTGGGATCAATCAAAACTTTATTTTGCTTACCTGGTCTATACTATACTCTCCACTAGGTAAAAGAAATAAAATTAACCAATAGACACCTAAAACGCCAATGCTTCGTTAGGAAAGTCACAAATACACTGATAGCAATGCAGTTTGTAAGCTGAGTGTTTTAGCAAAACGCATTTAGGGAATTCCCCTTCATATGCAACTGGAAGTTCTTACATACAAGGGGAAAGTCCCGAAATATAAAGCATATCTTATTACGGGGATTTACCCACATACCTAGTTTTAAATAACGTAGCAATGCATTTTATAGTATAATACAGTATGTGCCTCAAAGACACACCTTGGTAGGACGTGTCGGTAAATTATGTTTAATTTTTTTAGTAAAATAGGAAAAATATTTTAAAAATTTTTTATGTCATTCTGTGTTAAATAGTTTATTTTGATAATACAAAATCCTCCAGTCTGTGGGCAGTTAACTTACAAAGTTCCAGCCATTTCAAATCAATTGTGCCTCAAAAGCACACCTTGGTAGGTTTAGGGTTAAACGTCATTTTACGTCGCTCTCTTACCTGGTTAATGTAAGATGTGTTGGTGTGCATATCATGTGTGTAACTACACCTTCTTGTAATCTTTTGTTATAAAAATATTATTAAAAGTGGTATCACTTTTGTTTTGATTCAATTCCAAGAGGTGGTACGACAATTGAAATTTGTCGAGGCTACTTTAGAAGATATTGATATTGTTCGTCATCTTCTCCTGATACTACCTAAAAAATTTGATCCTATTGTTACTGATTCTGACAAGCTAAAGCTAGAATTCGTAAAAGGAAAATTATTCAGTTATGAAATTAAAAGAAGATAGAAAATAATAGAAGCTAGTTATATGGGTGCGTCTCCAACTGCTTGGAGCCTTGATGTAGTAATCGGAAAGAAACTTCAATAGCAGATCGAAGAAATAAAGAAGAGTTGTATGGAAAAATAGGTTATCTTAAGAAAAAATGCTAGCTTAGGCAACAGGTTCAACAAGCAGAAAAAGAAGACTGGAAGAGAACTTCCATCATTATAAAAAACTAAATATTACCAACAACAACAACAAAAAAAAAACGCGTCCACGTGTATCTCATCGATTGTAAACCGTTTATTTGTCTCTGATCACGGCTCTATGAATTAGATATATCGGCATCTATGTGCGCTTCGCATATACGCCAGTTTAAGGTGATAAATAGGAGAGATAGGTGCTTCCCAATTATAACAATTACGATGGGGCGATCGTAATAATGATAGTAATATAATTAATTGTTATATTCGCAGTTCACCCTCTCATACAAGTGCCAAATCAGTTGGTTGGTGCTCCAATTAACACAGATGTGAGTTTGCAGTGTCACGTGGAGGCATCGCCTAAGGCAATCAATTATTGGACCAGAGAAAGCGGTATGTCTTCCCCCACTTATTAGATTTTAAGCTCCTTGCCCATACGGCCAGGTTAACATATCTTATCAGCTTTAATGTGCATTTTGTTTTATTTCGGGAAACAAAAACAGAGGCTTGAGATAAAATAGGAATTGAGAAATAGTTTAGGACTCTTTGTATATATATAGGAATTCAAAGAAAAATACTGTTAAGAATTTCTTCCACAGAATATGGTTTTATTTAATTCTTGTTAGCATTTAAGCCTTAGTGACGTTTCAGGCCCTAAGTTTATTTGGTCCTTCTTCAGACCTGTTTACAGTAATTGATTATGTACCAAGTAACATTGATTAGTAATTGTTGAAGATTACTTACATTCGGCAAAAAAAAGGAACAAATATTTGCAATTCTTGGCAGAAAACATCTAATCAGTACAATTTCTGGCTTCAATTAAATTACCATCTCACTTCTTCTCCACACCATTTGTTACTCACAAATTTGAAATTAAAACTATTGTAAATGGGACAGGGGACAACACTTTAAAAACATTGTTAATTGTTAAAAAAAAATTTCTTAAATAATATTATTGTCGAAGATGCATGGCGTTCGTTCTTGTATTTGCACTATTTCTTATTAATAAATAAGAGAATATAGAAATCAGATATATTGTGATTTGTGAAAATCACAGGAAAGAGAGCAACTGTGACGAGACAAGACTAGAAATACAGGGGTAATAAATGAAACCGGTACTGAACTTAAGTAGTTGTATTTAAAGTAATGTTAAAGTTTTGTAAAAGATGTTTATACGGTTTTAGTGAGGTGGTGGACTGTTCTTTGGTATTTATACTGTTCTTAGTTTTATAGATAGCAAGATTTTCTAGAAAAATTCTTTTATTATAATTATTTTCATGAAATAAAACTTTTACATGATCAAAATCTGCTGTGTGTTTTAATTGATCTATATGTGTGGCAAGGGCACATTTCTTGGGCTTCAAACGGCTGTCACTACGGTGTTGCGTACAGCGGTCGCGCCATCTTTGAACGGTTTGCCCAATGTATACTTTCGAACAGTTTTCACAGCTAACCTGTGGAAGAAATTCTTAACAGTATTTTTCTTTGATTTTGATAAAATTGAAAATTAATAATAGTATAATATTTACCGTAAATTTGCAATTATGTAACATATTTTGTATTTTTTATCGATTCTGGTTTTACCCAAAATTTTATAAATATACACACCTCCAGACCTTTTGCTTTGGAGACACGTGGGCTCCCATTATCCACCGAAGATCGAATTAATTAAATAAAAATAAGATCTGTTACCTAAACATGCAGCGTTATCCCTCTCTAAAAAGGAAACATTTCTACAAGCGCTTTCCTACCTCTAAGAATTAGTGACAAATATGAACCATCCAAGCCCCCATAAATCTATCAAAAGTGCGAATTGCCGATTCAATAAGTTATTTGCATGTTTTTTTTTTTCATATGTATGCCTTCGTATGTATCTAACTCTTTAAAGTTTGCAATTTTGTCTCTCTTATGCCGCAAATAAAGATGGTGGTTGGTTGTCTAATGGACCGTTTTTTCAGTATACAGCGCATTTTAAATTGCTGTATATAGTTTATTGGTCAGCACCTATTGGCTGGAACAATCTGTGATATAGAATGCAATCTCAAAATAATAAAAAGTAAAAATAAGTAAAAATAAAGCGTTACTTGCCTTTATTTTTATTTTGCCAAAGAAAAAATGGAATGGTTTTTCCTACAATGACTATATTTATACACTATCGATTTCCTGGATCTGCTACGTCCTCAGACTTAATGTATATTTATTTAAAAAAAATACTGTCTAAAGAATGAATTGAGTCATATATCTAGTAAAAAAAGTAAAGTGTGTATTAAGTCCAAAGTTTTTGAAAAGATGTTGATTGATAAACATTTTTCTTAAAAAAAGTTGTGGAGGTATTTTTATTCTACTGAGGAAAATATCTTGTAAACACTTGAATGCCAACTAAACTATTACATGCGAAATATGATTTTGTTTTATAATAAAAGTTCAATATTTTGCATTTACTAGATTAATTGATATTTTAGTTCTTGCAAGTTATTTTCTTCAATTGATATAAAATACCTTCATAATCTTTAAGAAACGAAAATTACGTTTAAGAAAAAAAAATTAATAATACAGTAACTTGATGTTAAAATGATTGCAAGCCTGTTGTATTGTATTTTCATTGACCTGTCAAAGGCATGTGATACTATTAATTACAATCTGTCGTTGAACGCTATAAATGTTTGTGGCATTAGAGGAAAGATGTTGCAGTGGTTTCAAAATTATTTATCTGGAAGGAAGTTCAAATTCTGCGCAGATTCAGAAACATTGAAGATCGTGTACAAAATGTGAAAAAATCGTCTATTAATAATATTTCTCGCCAATTTGCTGTTGTTGGAGTCACAGCCATTTGCTTTGTATAAGTCTGAATTCGTTTAAATGGTCTTCTTGTAGCTTTTCCTTCTAAACATTGTGAGCATCTATCACTTCAGAATAGTAATCCTAACAATTTTAACCCATTTCTAAATTTCTAAATGTCCTAACCGCTTGTGCCAAATGTTTGTGTCGCTAATAATTGCTCCACTGCAAGATTCATTTCCAATCGTTAATATAGATCCAGATGTTGCGATCAGAAATGCACTGGATCTTGCTTTTTCACATCTTTCTTCTTAAACCCTTCTTTTTCATCGTTATTTCCAAAATCCTCTTCTTTTTTTCACTAACACATCTATCAGTTTTTTTTCGTCTAATAGTGTTTCGACAGGAAAACATCCAATTGCTAAAATTTCCTGTTTCAAGTTGAGGTTTGAATTTGAATTGGGTGTCGATTTAGATGTTCGTACCAGGAAAAGAAAATCCAATCTTAGAACCATAAAACTGGATGGGCAAAATATAGAATGGAGAGCAGAAGTTAAATATCTAGGCCTTACCCTAGACAATAAACTTCTATGGAACAAACATGAATTTGAAGTAACCAACAAGGCCAAAAGAGCTCTGATGGTGTGCAGAAACTTTGCAGGGAAAAATTGGGGATGCAACCCAAAAATACTGCTTTGGATGTATACAGCGATAGTGAGACCGATCATCACCTATGCATCAGTAGTATGGAGCACAAGAACTAATCTGGCCACCGCGAGAATTAACCTCTCGAAAGTGCAAAGATTAGCATGTGTATGCATAACGGGGGCTATGAGAACCTGCCCAACAGCAGCTATTGAAGTAGTATTGGATCTTGCCCCCCTCCACATAGTAGTAGAGGGTGTGGCGAAAAGAACCGCACTAAGAATGGTCAAGGAAGGAATGATTAGGCATAGGGATGATATCTTAAAAAATTTAGCTTTGTGAAAGAATTCACCATAAAGCTAAGTAACAGGAGCGAGTGGGATCATAACACCATCTTGAACTTGAATAGAAATGCCATCAAATGGTACACTGATGGCTCCAAAACGGCAGAAGGAACTGGAATAGGAATATATGGGCCTAGAACTACATATTTCGAAAGCTTGGAAAATACCCAAGTATATTTCAGGCGGAAATACACGCTATTGGAAGATGCGTTCAGTTCATTATGGATAGGAACTATCGGAAGCAGGAGATTATCATCGTGTCTGATAGTCAAGCAGCCATCAAGGCGGTGAACTCATATGAAATCAGCTCCAAGATGGTCTGGGAATGCCTAGGGAAACTAAATGAGCTAGGCAAAAGAAATAAAGTAACCCTCCTGTGGGTTCCGGGTCACACAGGAGTGGAAGGAAACGAAATAACGGATAACCTCGCAAAAAAGGGGCTGGAATGCCTTTCGTAGGGCCTGAACCCTTTTGCGGGTTAAGTAGCAGTACAATACTGAGAAAACTAAAAATGGAAATGGAGCAGAGAAAATCCATTACTGGGAAAATCTCCAGGGAATGAGGCAAAATAAAATTCTTCTGGGAACTTATAACCAGAAGAGGTTTACAGAATGCATCAACCTGAGTAAGAACAATGTTCGCATATTAAAAAGAATACTTTCAGGCCATTGTAAACTGAAAGGACACCTGAGTAAGCTTGGATTGGAAAAAGATCCTGAATGCAGATTTTGTGGGGAACAGGATGAAACATCCATCCACCTCCTCTCAAACTGCGTAGCACTGTGCAACCCGAGGGCATTGTGCCTGGGTGCATGTGAAATCGTAGAGGGAGACTTACCTAGACTGGGGCCCTCTGACATCCTACACTTTTTAAAAGGAATAGGATTGGAAGGCCAGCTGTAAAGCAGCAAGAATAGGGGACACAATAGATCTTTTAGGTCGCAGTGTAACACCACCCCTCTATTACATACATACATACATATAATTTAAATTTATATTGTATATATCGTATTTTGATTAATACATTTGTTAAGTCTAGACAAAAGTATTTAATTATAATTCAATTCTTTAGAGAATTCTTTAAAATAATTTACCTTAAACCTGAGGATATTTTAAATCCAGGAAACTGGTCGCAAATAAATAAGTTAATTATGGAAGAGATAAATGCACAGAACGGGGTTTCTAAAGATTACATTTTTGTTTGCCTTAGCAATCATGATTTAAAGATCTTGTTTTCCTTAATACTCGCTAGACTGCTGCCATTGATAATAAAGAAAAACGTTTCATCTTCCCGCGCAAACCGTTAAAAAAGTGATTGAATTTGGCACTAAGTCTTACACGCTGGTCAAAACCGATGAAAGCTGAGCGTTTTTAGCGAATCGATTTCTGATGGTTCCGAACAATGTCTGTCTCATTATTTCTATAGATATAATATGTCCGTGGTGGCTCTTTGTTTCTCTGTTCCAGGTGAGATGATAATATCGAACGACAAGTACCTGATGACAGAAACAGTCAATTCCCAATACAGCGTTCAGATGCGCCTGGTTATATCGCGTATCCAAAAATCAGACTTGGGCGGTTATAAGTGCATCTCGAAGAACTCAATCGGCGACGCTGAGGGCAACATACGTCTGTACGGTAAGAAGTCGCGGAAACCTTATATGCATACGTATACCTAGTCGGTCTGAGTTTGCTGCTGATTTACGACCCAGAAACTATGAAAACGTTGATGAGACCCGGTTTGCCATTGGTGGCGCCATAAAACGGAATTGAATTTTTTACGAAATTCGTTCGGTCCCCCAATCGAAATTCACTTACTTTACAAGCCAGTGCATGACTGCTAACAGTTTGAATACTTTTGTACTTGTTTCGTTTTATTGCCTCCGCAGATTTATTCGAATTGGGCGACACTTTTTTTGAAACTCGAATCACTTTACAAAGCCCTGGAGATAAACTAGCGAATAGTTCCGAACTGATACGCTATGATCGCGGGTGTTCGCTTGGGGGATTTCGATTTGCCCCCGAACGCCAATCTGATTTTATTTCGGAGGTCGAAGTGATAGGATTCAATAATTATCATAGATTTGGAATTGCGACGAGAAATGGAAGATTTAGAAAATATAATTTCGTTATTTTTGAGTAATAAATGCCATTTATTTTACGTTGCTATTTCATATATTCCTTTCATTATAGGTACGCTTTCATATCCACTTGTGTTTGTTTGCTAGCCTTTTAGGTGGTGTTCTGTACCCGGTAAAAAGCAACAATTGCGCGCTAATTGCATCTTTCAGTCCTGGGAGAATATAATTGTGTAATATACGTCATGTGATCATGCATGCATAAAGGTAATATGCAACTACGATTAAATTAAAATGCAAAAATAATAAAATGTATACGTCTTTTTCTGCCTTCTTTCTCTTTCAACGTCATAGAGTTCAGTTTCATGGTAACAGAATTTTTTAGTATCATGCCTGTTAACAGGATCTCAATTGCTTAATTTATATTGTGCGTAGTATGAAATAAATTTAAATAAATTATTTCGTAAATGTTAAACGTAATCGCGCCAGGACAAATTCACAGTTTGCATTAAATGAATATTCACGCATTGGTAAGTTGCATATCAGAAACAGATTTTGATGATTGAAATTAGAAGCTTATTGAAGAAAAAAAAAAAGAAAAACTTAGAATTATTAGATAATTATTTTACAATTATTATAGTCGATGAAGTAAAGCACAAATAAACGTTTAATTAATATTGATTTGATTGAATTTTTTTTTTTTTATTTAGTCGATTATATTCTAATTCTGTGACAAAATTTTTATGAATATTATGGCTTGCATGAAAGACAATTTTTTAATTCAGCAATGACGTTTCAACATTTCTTCAAGTTTTTATATAAGTAGTGAAAATAATTATAATGGAAGACATATGAACATAATAATAATGGAAGTCATGTACACTATTGCAATTATTTTCGCTACTTATAAAAACTTGAGAAAGATTAATATATAATAGACTAGTGATGGAAGTATTCGAATTCAAAAGTTCTCGATCCCGTGGGGCAAGATGGGAACATTAAGCTTTAGAACGCTGCATCAGGATTACAAATTGATATACAAGGTTCTAAAGACGCTTGTTGTAATCTTTAAACAGTTACCTGCTGCTGGATATATTTACAATTTTTCGATGGGTACCCTTGGTGTTGAAAATTTTGAAAGGACATGTGTAAATACACCATCTTGCCCCACCATGGGGCCAAGATGGGGTTCCATTTAAGAATGGGTCATACCATAAATCTAGGTAATAGGTAAAAAAAAATAGATTCTTAAAATATTCTTAAAAACATGCAGGAACAAAGCTTAAACTTTTTAAAGCGGAACTACTTAAAATAAAAAAAAATCTATAATAACGATAAGAATATTAAACTTACTCTTCACAATTGAGACAATAGAAGACGAACTCATCCACGTTATTCGCACTGCCTCCATGTACCCAACCTCGCCATCCATGGCATTGTATCCGTACTTCTCCTTACAATACTAACATTGAGCGTCATCTTCCTCAATAGAAGAACTTGATCATTTCCTTGACGTTTTCTAAAAATCTATATCTTTGCTTTCCTTACAAAATTCGGCTTCTTGATCTCTTCTGTTTTCTTCTTTGTCAATTTTTTTTCCTTTAACTCTCCCTCAGCACTTCTAGTTGCCTTAGGGATTCTCCAGACTTCTATTTTCTTGTAGCAGATTTTTATACGTAGTGCTTGTAAGGATTGTTGTCTTTCCCTTGTTACGCTTTGATTGAACCTGTACTTTATTCCTAACATGAGAAATAGGCATTAGGTCTTCGAGAAAGCATAATGGCATATCCAGGCATAACGGACCAGACCGAATAGTGAGATAATGATGTCGCCATGTTGCCCCATACCAATAGCCCCATCTTGCCTCTTTGGGACATTTTCTGGTTATGTTATAATAACATATTAAATATTTGAAATAAACAAATAACACACTATAGAAAATACATGCAATACATGTCAATTAATAAGCACAAAAAAGTGTAGTTGTAAATAATTTACTTATGCTTCCGATACTGGCCGTTGAACTCAGCATCAAAATAATAACGAAATTCTGGAAATTGCAAAGTTCACGCACACAAACAGCAATAACTTTGTTATTACGACTAGTAAAGTTTCCTACACTGTTGAAAATTTTAACACTTTTTTGACTAATTTAATAGTCAGGAGAGGTCCACACTCTTTTCGTGTTATTTTGTCGAGAACTATAGAAGTTTAAATTTGACGAGCAAAGATAGTCAAGTATTGTCTATTGCTAAGGGGTTATTTTGTCCAACTGACACGTGGAATTATAAAATACTTCTAGTCACATTTTATTTGATCTAGACTAGACAAATTTACTAGCTGTTTAACTAAATGAATACGATCTATTGGGTGTTTTAACACCGTTTTCTAAGCACAACGTCTTTTTAATATGCAACTCGTATTTCTTAGTGCTATAATATTCTCTCTTTAAGACGTTTTCTCAATTATAAATATGCAAAACCACTCATTCACAAGTTTTGGTTTCAACTAAACGTACTAATTTTAAAATGATGTTTTGAGAACCATTATAAAAATAAGTGAATGTTTATGCTATTTGATTCAAGTCTAAACTAATTGCGTAAATAGATGTTCCCAATACATCTTTAAGATGTTGAAATTTTTTATGCCCACTGGAATTAACGTTTAATAACACAAGGTTACACTTTGCAGGTCACTCACATTTAGTGGTTTGTTTGGATATGTTAATACGCAGAAACAAACTCGAAAACAGATACACGTGCAATGCAGGTGGTGCGTATAATGCAATACCGTATTACGGTGGTTCTCAAACTGTGGTACGCGGTAAATTTTTAGGGGGTACGCGGCCGGCCAACAATAAAATAAAACAACCCGGGGCACGTATGGACACGTTGACGTGCGCGCGCCACTAAGGGCTTAGTCATCAGAGTGGGGCTGTTTGGCCGGCCAATCACTCGTGTCACTGCACTGCAGTAGCATTGCCTGTTATTACAAGCTCGCTCTCAGTATTGTGTTATTTTTGTGGTGTGTTGTGTTATTCTGCGGACACTCAATCCTGTTGAAATACGTTTACGGACATCTGTTTGAAAACTGAGTCAGGTACCACGTAAGTGAATTTTACAATAAAAATTAACAATGGATAAATGGCTCCTAAAGAAAAGGCCTCATGAAGATCTGCATCAAAATTCTGGGCCATCAACTTCACAAAATGAAAGTAGACCTGAACGTCTTGTTACTAATGAGCAGCTCAAGGAAAAAATAAAAAAACCCGAAAAACTGGCAAATGAATATAAAAGTAAAAAGAGAAATTTGACGAGTTGTACTTAAAATTGGTTTTACTTGGACTGGAAGCTCAGACGAGCCTGATCCACAATGCGTTGTTTGTTCAGAAATTTTATCAAACAATTCTATGAAACCTTCTCTTTTAAAACGCCATTTTGTAAGCAAACATGAGAACTTAGTCAAAAAGGAGTTACGGTACTTTGAACGTCTTTTGGAAGATTTGAAAAGTAGGAAAAACACGATAAAACACTTTTCTGGTGCAGAAAAAATGAAAGTGCTCTAAAAGCTTCTTACAAAGTTAGTCATTTAATTGCGAAGTGTGGTAAAAACCATACTATTGGCGAAAACCTAATCCTCCCTGCCGCAGCAGAAATTGTTTCTTGTATTTTGGAGAGAACGAGGCAAAAAGAATTACAGCAATTCCATTATCAAATGATACAGTTTCAAGGAGAATTAGTGATATGGCGTATGGCACAAAAGAACAACTTGTTGGAGCAATTCGAGCTAGTCCTTGCTTTGGTATACAACTCGATGAAACCACGGATGTCGCTGGCCTAGCCCAACTGATCGTTTTTGTACGTGGCATTTTTCAAGATGAATATTTGAAGATATTTTATTTTGTAAGACACTTAAAACATCGACAAAAGGTGAAGATATTTTCAATTTGTTAGATTCTTTTTTTCCCGAAAACCAGCTCGAGTGGAAAACTGTGTGTCAGTGTGTATGGATGGTGGCTAAGGCTATGAGCGGTCACATCACAGGGTTGGTAGGCCATATTAAAACGGTTTCAACTGAGTGTAAGTTCACTCATTGTGTCCTTCACCGAGAGGCTTGGTGGCTAAGCACCTCCCTGATGAACTTAAAGATGTCCTTGATCAGAGTGTGAAAATTGTGAACTTCATAAAAACTAGGCCCCTAAAATCTCGTTACTTTAAAATTCTATGCCAGGATATGGGGAGCCTCCATGAGAACTTATTGTTACATACTGAGGTACGATGGCTTTCTCGGGGAAATGTTTTGTCCCGTGTATTTGAACTCCACAAAGAATTACATAATTTTTTTACCGAACACAAATCCCATCTGTCTTCTGTACTTACTGATTTTGATTGGCTTTTGAAGTTGGTTATTTAATAAGTGATATTTTTGGAAAACTCAACATCTGGAATTTATCCATGCAAGGCAGTGTTTCTGATATTTTTAATATAGAAAAGAAAACTGATGCAATGGTAAAAAAGATCATTCTCTGGGAAAAACAAATAGAAAATAACAACTGCGAGCCGTTTGAAAGATTACTTACATTTTTGCAAGATAATGAGAAAAACATATCTGATTTTACTGAACCCAAGACTCAAATGGGCCAGCATTTGAATGCATTGAAGATCCGCATAAGAGAGTACTTTCCACCTTTGGAGAAACAGTATAACTGGATACGTGACCCCTTTAATGCTGATGCTATGGACACTAACCTGACTATCTTTCAAAAGGAACACCTCATTGAAGTATCATGTGATCCCACGTTGAAAAACAAATATTTGACTGCTGGTACTATATTGTTAGATTTCTGGATCGGTATTGGGAAGGAATACAAAGAACTGTCAAGCACTGCTGTTAAATTTCTTGTTGGGTTTTCCACCACTTATTTATGTGAAAAGGGTTTCTCAAGTTTAACCTATCTTAAAAATAAATCTAGAAACAAATTAAGTGTTGAAGATGATTTAAGATTGTATTTAACCAAGTTAAAACCCAATTTTGATAATCTGTGCAAAGGGAAACAAGTTCACCCTTCTCATTAATCTCTTTGAAAGTAAACGCTTTTGGTTCTTTAAATTTTGTGTGTGTTTGTTTTTAATGTAATAAAAATGTTTGTAAACAATATCTCTTTGTTTTTATTTAAACATGATGCGTAATTCAGTTTCAAAGGTTAACACTATACTTCTATGCTACATAGAAGGCTTTAAGATTTGTTTAATATTTTAATTATAGTTTACTTAGTACCAGTAACTGAGAAGGGGTACCTAAAACGTTTTGTGGGTAAAAAGGGGTACAGTGTCTAAATAAGTTTGAGAACCACTGCCGTATTAGATTAGGTGGGGTTTCTATATTTCTATCCGAGGGAAAAATTCTGATTGGTTGATGCTTCTGAATGTCTAGAGAAAATAGTAAATCCTCATATCTGAACAAAGAGTTCACACCAAATTCTAGTAATTTCTGTTCTATTAAACACATGTAGTCAATTCGTCTGGCAAAGTTTGTAAAAATCAACACTAAAATATTTGACTAGCGCAAAATTAACGCCAACACCGTAATATTTTCAACAGTGTAATGTTTAGATATTCCAGCGTTTGCCTTTTTTACTTAATCACAAAGTTCTGAATAGTTGTGCATTACTTCATCGATGTATCGTATATATAAATTTAGATTAAAAATGTGTGATTTTGATCTAAATATTTGCAGAAATGGAGATGCAGGATCGCATTGATTCGTCAGAGGAGGACAAGGACCTCGAACAGGATCCCAGGGAAGACGACGATCTGGATAATGCATCTGATTCGCACAACAACGGCTATCAGAGATCCCTCACGGAAACCGAAGAAGTCTCCAACGGGGTCACTTCCTCTTCTCCATCGTCGAATGGCGGGGAGTACGCCAGGTTGAGCGTCGGCATAACAGTTCACCTCACCTTATTGTTGGTGGTGTTGTTCTGACAATACACGTGTGCAGTGCGTGACGACACTTTGATCAATGAAGAAGGCGATCATGCCGTGCCAGTGTATTATGTGCCAAATTTCAACATGCTTTTTTCTTTGCTACATAACGCTCGAACAGATTGGGAAGAGGATACAATGATTTAAAGGAGAAAATATGGAATCTTAGCCAGTGTTTCAAGTAGCATGGTCGATGTTAGTCAATGTTGCTCTTAGAAGCTAACCTTAAAGAAAAGAATATACACATATGAATATATAAAATCCTAACTAATCATATTATTCCATATATAATGCTGTAATATATGTTTTTATTTTCATCATATTGTTATATTTATAAATAAAGATATAGCCCAACTTTTATTTCTTGTTAAAAAACACCGAAAATCAATAAAAAAAAAAAAAAGAGAGTACTATTACTGTTTTACATATAAGCAGATTGTTTTTATATCTTCAAAAGGGTCGCAATATCGACGAAGTCAATTCTGCGAAAGTCCCAAACAAATTATTCCGCGCAATTTCGCAAATTCTCAACGATTGGGACGCAATTAATAAAACACCGAAGTCATTTTCCATGCCCTCGGATCTCATCGGCAAAGAATCAATGCGTATTAATTCATTTCGACGACATACGTGGAATTTATAGTGCAATTCGTGTAGGTGCGTCGGGATTTTCGCATTAAAACGTATACGTAAATAGAAGTCCCCGCTAACACTCTGAATGACAAAAAAAAAAAGGAATATGACACACAAATATCTACTTTGATGTATTGGCGCGGCTGTAAACTTTTATCTATGCAAGGGCTTTTAATTAATCCTGGGCCACTGTGGTATGGTTTCGCTATCTTCACTGAATCACTAATTAAAAATAACAATAATTGGAATTATTTGAGATATTCAGCAATGTGGCTGACGCAAGGAAAAGCGAAGGAAATAATTTTGAAACCTGACTGAAAATTTACGCAGGCAGGCCTACAAGAAGTAATTGTTTGTATAGAGGCCTACTACAATGAGCGAACTTCTTCGTGTACTGTCGTGCTGTATATTCAATTTTACGAAGTTATACAAAGAACTTCGATCATTGACGTATGTTTGAATTTAAAGGATGTGAGGTGTTTAAGAATGCTGAGTGGGTTTGCACTCGCAGGGACATTATTCTAATGCCGTTCCTACGATGGAGTTTTGGGAGTTAGAGCGTATTTACAGTTAATCAAGCATTTGGCAATTATATAAAACAAAATTAATAAAATAGTTGAAAGTAATGATTTAATTAATTTTTGATTCAAAAAGTTCATCATCACAACTTTATTTTATTTGTAAACTCAATCGAACATAGTGAAATTAAAAGAAATTAAAGGTAGATTTGTCAAAACAAATGAATCCATCAATTTTATGTTTCAAAGTAAGTATTTGCTGGTACCGAATCGCTGAAATTCGTTGAACATCTTAGAAATACCCCATCAAAAGGTAAGTGTTATACATTCCTATCAATATATTTTTATTTACGTCTGACGTATTTTAGTAATTACATAGTTTTTCCTTACAATAATATAATAATAATAATAATATAATCGAATGTTTTATTATTTCATAATACATTTTTTAATGTTATCTATATTTTTTTAGTATACTTCCAACTAAAATATATTGTTTCAAGTAAAAACAAAATGGAAACTCTGGATACATGTATATATATGGTAATATTAAATAATTACAATTCATTCTAAATCTAATGATCCACCATAACAATTGAAATGTTCCTAAAACTAAATAATTTCTTTTTTCTGAATTCAAAAGGTGACAAATCAATGGCCAAAATCAGTGATGCCCTGTATGCTCCTGATATTGAAGGAAATTTGCTCTCAGTTAAAAAATCATTGAACAAAGGATTTGAAATAATATTTATCTCAAGTGCTTGCAAAATACTCTTCAAAGACCAAGGAAATTGCAATTGCAGATGAATTTTTCTTAAATTGCTTTCCTATGGGTAGGAGGAAGAAGTTCATTTTTTTTAATTGGTTCTATCTTGCTGTGAAAGTATAAAAATTTCGTCATTTGTAACTAACTGATTAGATGTCATCCACCTAATAATTTCATTGTGCGTTATTTCAGCTTTATTTAACATACTGGACATGTCCATACTTTTTATAATGATGTTAATATCATTAGCATACAAAATAGCTTGCTGAGTCTATGTTAAATTATGTAAACTGCAGAAAAATGTATCACACAATCACCACTATGGACAGACACGTGTTTCGCTTTTCCAAAGCTCCTCAGTGCCCCTCAGTGGTAACTGTGTGTAAACGCCAACGCGTATATATACTTAGATAGTGGAAAATGTATTGAATGAGAGTATTAAGTTATTAAACTCTAAATATTTGCGAAGATTTTGCTAATTTAGTCAATTTAGACCTACCTTTCATGCTTCCAAGCTGAAAATAGTCATTTCTGAATGAATTCAATGTGCTGAACACGAAAATGACTAAGAAAAAGCTGAATTGGCTACGGGTTTTCTGTAAAATGTACGCATATTTCAGAAAAAGTGTACTTATGTCAATATTATAATACATGGTAAGAAAACATTAGTCTGCTTCTGGCTTTCGACTTCTTTTGGCCTGCCGTTTGTAGTGGACTTGTGGAGCATCTCTACTGATTGTCCAACAATAGTCAGCTAGCATTGACGTAGACCATTTGCCTTGGTACCGTTGCTCCATGGTGGCAATGTCCTGATGAAAGCATTCGCTTGGGTGGGAATCAAGAAAGTGGATCTTTAAGGACATATTGCAGCCGAATTTATGAAACAAAGCCAACATATCCTCAACCAGACACTTGTAATTTTCTGCCTTGTCATTCCCCAGGAAGTTTGCTGCCACTTGATAGAATGCATCCCAAACCTGTTTTTCTTTACCTTGAAGAAGTTCCTCAAACTTGGGGTCTCGGAAGAGCTGTCTAATTTGAGGCCCCACAAAGATGCCCTCTTTAATTTTGGCTTCACTGAGTCGAGGAATTTTTCATGCAGGTACTTGAATGCTGGTCCATTCTTATCCATGGCTTTTACCAAGTTTTTGACAAGACGGAGCTTGATGTGTAAAGGAGGAATGATGATTTTGTGTGGCTGTGCCAATGGTGGGTGCTGTACATTCGTTTCTCCAGGCTTAAAAAATGCTCTCGGAGGCCAGTCTTTCTTGATGTAGTGCAAATCGATTGCTCTGCTGTCCCACAGACAAAGAAAACAGCAGTACTTTGTATATCCCTGCTGCAAACCTCAAACAGAGATACTACCTTCAGGTCAGAACATATCTGCCAGCCATACTTGCTGTAGTTAATCGTCTCCAGTAGCTGCTTTAGATTGCCGTAAGTCTCCTTCATGTAGACCGCATGTGCGATAGGTATGGATGGAAGCTGGTTCCATTATTCAACAAAACCGCCTTTAGGCTCAGTTTTGAAGCGTCTATAAACACCGCCATTCGTGGGGATCATGTGCAATACCGAGAGCTTGTAGTAGACATCAATATCGCAGCAGAACACAAGGCTTTCTTCTTTCTTAAAGAAAGATTCGAAGAGCTGATGGCGAGTGCGAAATGAAGTCACTCGGACATTCTGTTCCAGAAGATTCCACTGTCGAAGTCTTGAGGCCAGTATCTCCGCTTTGCTTTCGACAGAACCAAATCGCGAACAAGATCGTTCATTTCATCCTGGGTAATTTTTGTGGTGCAGATGTTTCGTCAAAGCACGAAAAGTTATCATCCTTACTGCCACGTTGAGGAGAACTCGCCGACGCATGGCCATCCTCATCGTCTGGAACTGATAGAAAAATCTGTAGGAGGTTCTGGAATTGGGAGTCCTTCGCCATGAGAGACAGGTCGCAGAGCAGATGGTATGTTAGGGTATTCAACTGTCCATTTCTTCTTCTTGGTGATGCCTCCAGAAGCTGGTGGTACCATACAGAAAAAACAGTCGTCAACGTGATTGGTGGCTCCCTCCAAATCATGGGCACAGCAAATGGCATTGCCTTTCTTTTGCCATTAAGCTACTGTGAAAGATTTACGGCACAAGTGCGGCAGCATACGTGTGGGGCCCAGTCTTTGTCCTGGTCGCCTATCTTGCAACCAAATACAAATGATACGCTTCTTAACTGTTGCACTGATGTTCTTTTTCTGTGCAGCAAATGTCACTTCTCCGCAAATATAACAGAAGTTATTTGCACTATTAACCCAGTTACGAGGCATTGCTACTGTTTAGTTACTTTACACTATAGCAATCACTTGTGTATGCTAGAGCTTCGAAAAATATGCGCGAATGAACGGACATTGCACGAGTTAATTGTCACGTCGGCCATTTATAAATAACTATAATTAGCTATTGCTTGATATTGCGCAATCAATTTCGCAACACTCTCAATGGAAACTTACAGCAAATGCTTGCATTAACTTCTTTGCATGAAGGGGTGATGCAATATGACGCAAAATTTCGTAATTTCTCACTAAATTGTATTACATTATGCAATAGCATCTATACAATGGACAAAACGTCAATATCTCTGGAACGTGAGCCAATCAACTTTTTTCAATGTAATATTCGTGTTCAGCACGTTGAATTTATTCGGGATTGGGTACTTTCACCTAAGGAGCAATTTCACTGTTGACCAGTGTAATTAGTATTTTAAGTATTTTTTGTTGTTGTTCTGTTATTTGCTCACAAGAATTTAAATTTTGTTATAAATAGAAAGATGTACTAATTGGAATTTCTCTGTAAGTACAAATAAATAAATAAATAAATTTCATTGATACACCATGCTGTTTGTTTTGTGCTGTGTTAATTATTTTTAAAAATATTTCACCGCTGTTGAGTATTATTAGCCTGTTTTATATCTTCAATCTTGCTTTGATTTTTTTTTTTTGTTCGTTCTTTGCTGGTATTTAGCAGGTATATTTACACTTCTAGGCGTATATACTTTTATTGAAACATGCCTTTTATTTCGGGGCAAACAATGATCAGCTACCCTTTTCACCTTTACATTTAATATATTTTTTTCTGTCTTCCTTCTGTAATAATACGTATAATCTTTTATTGATTTTTCTCCTCTATTTGATTGTACTCTAGTGTATTGTAAAATTACTGATTAAACATTTCCCCATTTCTCATACATCTTTGTATACAAAAAAAGAATAAAGAAATTTTCTGTGTGTAGCCCATTCCACGTTCAGTTGACAGCACACAGTTTATAAGAAGTGCACATAGCTTGACGAGAAAATTGTATTTGAGCCGATGCAAGTCTGAGGAGCAAGAAAGAAAATATCGGCTCCTAGTAATGGAAGGGGCTCCAGATATGTTCTCTTTCGCTCGCTTGAGCTCGTATCGCTATTAATAATTTTCTCTTCAAGCCTACGAAATGCATCGGTCGCACTGTCAAGTTAATCTGAACGATCTATACATGCAAATTTCAGCGAATTGCGAGAAAATTTTAAATGCCACTAATCAATACTTAAATCGTTCCTTCGTCGCGGTGCAGCGAAAATTTAGACGTCAACGATTCAAATGCGAACGGATAACTGACGAGGAAAAATATAATTCCAAAGAGCGCAATATCCCGACATTCATGGCCAGACGAAAAACTCCGCGGAAAATTAAAGCAAATCCTAGATAGGAAGTACAGTGAACAGCAAATCAAATATCAACGGGAAAAAAAAAAACGGCGCTCTCACGGGGAACTCTCAACTGGCGCCGACCTTTGCGGACGACGATAAAGATAAAACTTTCATTAGCACGATTAATTGAATAAAGAGTTCGAATTTCGTGGAAAAACTCCTGGAATGCGGCTCGAATTTTAACTCTGCAGGTCTGGTCACACATTTACTATCTGCAAACATATCTATATGTATCTAATCTGTACACTTGTATCGCGTGAGTCAATATGATCAGAAATATTAAACAAAGAGAAAAAGATGGCACACGTTAGTATTTGTTTATTTAAGGCAACAGCAACAAATACCATGTGATTCAAAATGATTGTCGTAAGAAAAAAAGTGTTTTCCGGAAAAATTTATCTATACTTATTACCAATTTAATGAGCAAAGTTAGGCTACATACAAATTTCAAACATTAAATGAATTTTCTTGACATTTAGCGACATTGGCGTGCGTGTTGTAGTATTTTTCGATTATTTATCTTATAATTTTTTCAAATCGTTTATATTTACATCTAATATACCAACAATAGTATTTCTGAATACTGTAAGAAAATAAGGGGAATTTATCTGTGGTAATTAGCTCAACAAACAGGTAAAAAAATCATTAACATTAAGTGAAATAGTTATTACATTTTATAGGCTTATCATACACTTCAGCGCAATGAGCTGTCAAAAGAAAGTTTACATTTCCATCCTATAAAGTTTCTACGTTACAGGAATTATTACCATTAGATCACGATAGGCGATTGGAATATTGTAATGGTTTAATAAAAATTTAAGGACGATGATTGCTAAACAAATCTTTTTCTCGGATGAAACCCTGTTTATCTAACAGCTATATCAATTCACAAAACTATCGTATCGGTCTGCAAAATAACCACACGAATTTCGAGAAACGCAATTGCATCCCGTAAAAGTCGGGAGTTTGGTAGCTATGTCCAGGCAACGAATAATAGGGCCAATTTTCTTCGAGGAAACTGTAACAGTCCAACGTTACCAAACAGAGTGGAATTGCTTATTGCAGAGTTACAAGAAAATGAGCTTGAAGCAGGTTATTTTCAGCACGATAATGCTCCAGCACATACTGCTCGACAAACCTGCCAATATCTTTAACAATTTTTTGCTGACAGCTTCGTTAGAGCACAAAGATGGCTAGCAAGATCGCTTGATCTAACCCCATTAGATTACTTCATGTTTGGCTATCTCAAAAATAGGATCTATAGAAACCGCATGCATACCATAGAAGAACTGAGAGATGCAGTTTTGTCACTTAATAATTATACTAATTGTATGTTATAATTTAAAGTAATAAATAAATTTAGTTAAAAATCAGTTAGTACTGAATTATGAAATCATAATTTAGTAAAGTTAAATTAATTACATTTCATTTTTACAAGCAGAAATACCAATCCATAGTCGTTATTATAATGCGAGTTCAAATATAGGTTACGTTCCCTTATTTATGACAGATCCGTTTACTTTCTTGTGTTCCAACACTGACTTAGTTCAAACATTCATTACAAACACGCGGCATATACCTACACCCTGTTACTATCTATAGGGGCGGAATTGACAATCTTTTTGAATCTCATAGTATAGTCTGTTAGATAAAACCAGGCTTCATCTGAGAAAAATGATTTGTTTAGCAAGTCATCGTCCCTTAAATTGTTATTAAACCAATGACAATATTCCAATCGCCTATCGTGATCTAATGGTAATAATTCCTGTACCGTAGAAACTTTATAGGGATGAAAATGTAACTTTCTTTTGACAGCTCATTGCGCTGAAGTGTATGATAAGCCTATAAAATTATAAAATGTAATAAACTATTTCACTTAATGTTAATATTAATTTTTTACCTGTTTTTTGAGTTATTACCATTAAATTCCCTTATTTTCTTACAGTATTCAGAAGTACTATTGTTGGTGATATTAGATATAAATATAAACTATTTGAAAAAAAAATATAAGATTAAATAATCGAAAGAATACTACAACACGCACGTCAATGTCGTTAAATGTCAAGAAAATTCATTTAATGTATGAAATTTGTATGTAGCTTAACTCGCTCATTAAATTGGTAATAAGTAAGATAATTTTTTCCGGAAAACATTTTTTTCTGACGACAATCATTTTGAATCACATGGTATCAATTTACAAAAACTATTATATCTGCCACTGCAGAAAAATCCACACGAATTTTAGAGAAAACGCAATTGCATCCCGTAAAAGTTGGAGTTTGGTTAGCTATGTCCAGGCAACGAATAATAGAGCCATTTTTCTTCGAGGAAACTGTAACAGTCCAACCGTACAACAGAGTTGGAATTTGCTTATTGCAGAGTTACAAGAAAATGAGCTTGAAGCAGGTTATTTTCAGCCGGATAATGCTCCAGCACATACTGCTTCGACAAACCCGGCCAATATCTTTAACAATTTTTTGCTGGCAGGTTCGTTAGAGCACAAAGATGGCCACCAGATCGCCTGATCTAACCCCATTAGATAACTTCATGTTCGGCTATCTAAAAAAAGATCTATAAAACCGCATGCTATACCATAGAAGACTTGAGAGATTGCAGTTTTGTCACTTAATAATTGTACTAATTGTATGTTATAATTTTAAAAGTAATAAATAAATTTAGTTAAACATCAGTTAGTACTGAATTATAAAATCATATTTAGTAAAGTTAAATTAGTTACATTCATTTTTACAAGCAGAAATACCAATCCATAGTCGTTTATATAATGCGAGTTCAAATATAGGTTACGTTTCCCTTGTTTATGACAGATCCGTTACTTTCTTGTGTTTCCAAACACTGACTTAGTTCAAACCTTCATTACAAACACGGCGATATACCTACACTCTGTTACTATATATAGGGGCGGAATTGACAATCTTTTTGAATCTCATAGTATAGTCTGTTAGATAAAACCAGGCTCAATCTGAGAAAATGATTGTTTAGCAAGTCATCGTCCCTTAAATTGTTATTAAACCAATGACAATATTCAATGGCTAGTGATCTAATGGAATAATTCTGTACCGTAGAAACTTATAGGGATGAAAATGTAACTTTCTTTTGACAGCTCATTGCGTTGAAGTGTATGATAAGCCTATAAAATATAAAAGTAATAAACTATTTCACTTAATGTTAATATTAATTTTTACCCTGTTTTGTTGAAGCTATTACATTAAATTCCCTTATTTTCTTACAGTATTCAGAAATACTATTGTTGGTGATATTAGATGTAAATATAAACGATTTGAAAAAAATTATAAGATAAATAATCGAAAGATACTACAACATGCACGCTAATGTCGCTAAATGTCAAGAAAATTCATATAATGTATGAAATTTGTATGTAGCTAACTTCGCTCATTAAATGGTAATAAGTATAAGAAATTTTTTCCGGAAAACAGTTTTTTTTCTTACGACAATCATTTTGAATTACATGGTATCAATTTACAAAACTATTGTATCTGCTCTGCAGAAAATCCACACGAATTTCGGGAAACGCAATTGCATCCCGTAAAAGTCGGAGTTTGGTTAGCTATGTCCAGGCAACGAATAATAGGGGCAATTTTCTTCGAGGAAACTGTAACAGCCCAACGTTACCAACAGATGTTGGAATTATTTATTGCAGAGTTGCAAGAAAATGAGCTTGAAGCAGGTTATTTTCAGCACGATGATGCTCCAGCACATACTGCTCGACAAACCTGCCAATATCTTCAACAGTTTTTTGCTGACAGGGTCGTTAGAGCACAAAGATGGCCAGCAAGATCGCCTGATCTAACCCCATTAGATTACTTCATGTTTGGCTATCTAAAAAAGAGGATCTGTAGAAACCGCATGCATACCATAGAAGAACTGAGAGATGCAGTTTTGTCACTTAAGAATTATACTAATTGTATGTTATAATTTAAAGTAATAAATAAATTTAGTTAAACAGCAGTTAGTACGGGAATCGTAAAATCATAATTTAGTAAAGTTAATTAATTACATTTCATGTTTTACAAGCAGAAATACCATCCATAGTCGTTTATATAATGCGAGTTCAAATGTAGGTTACGTTTTCCTTATTTATGACAGATCCGTTTACTTTGTTTATGTTCCACACACTGATTTAGTTCAAACCTTCATTAAAACACGCGGATATATACCTACACCCTGTTACTATCTATAGGGGCGGAATTGACAATCTTTTTGAATCTCATAGTATAGTCTGTTAGATAAAACCAGGCTTCATCTGAGAAAAATGATTTGTTTAGCTAAGTCATCGTCCCTTAAATTGTTATTAAACCAAATGACAATATTCCAATCGCCTATGCGTGAGTCTAATGGTAATAATTCCTGTACGTAGAACTTTTATAGGATGAAAATGTAAACTTTCTTTTGACAGCTCATTGCGCTGAAGTGTATGATAAGCTATAAAATTATAAAATGTAATAAATCTATTTCACTTAATGTTAATATTAATTTTTACCCTGTTTGTTGGAGCTATTACCATTAAATTCCCTTATTTTCTTACAGTATTTCAGAAATATTATTGTTGGTGATATTAGATGTAAATATAAACGATTTGAAAAAAATATATATAAGATAATAATCGAAAGATACAAAAACGCACGCCAATGTCGCTAAAGTCAAGAAACTTCATTTAATGTAGAAATTTGTATGTAGCTAACTTCGCTCATTAATTGGTAATAAGTATAGATATTTTTTTCCCGGAAAACAGTTTTTTCTTACGACATCATTTTGAATACATGGTATCAATTTACAAACTATTGTATTGCTCTGCAGAAAATCCACACGAATTTAGAGAAACGCAATTGCATCCCGTAAAAGTCGGAGTTTGTTGGCTATGTCCAGCAACGAATAATAGAGCCAATTTCTTCGAGAAACTGTAACAGCCCAACGTTACCAACAGATGTTGGAATTGTTTATTGCAGAGTTGCAAGAAAATGAGCTTGAAGCAGGTTATTTCAGCACGATAATGCTCCAGCACATACTGCTCGACAAACCTGCAATATCTTCAACAGTTTTTGCTGACAGGTCGTTAGAGCTCAAAGATGGCCACCAAGATCGCCTGATCTAACCCCATTAGATTACTTCATGTTCGGCTATCTAAAAAATAGGATCTATAGAAACCGCATGTATACCATAGAAGAACTGAGAGATGCAGTTTTGTCACTTAATAATTATACTAATTGTATGTTATAATTTAAAGTAATAAATAAATTTAGTTAAACACCAGTTAGTACTGAATCGTAAAATCATAATTTAGTAAAGTTAAATTAATTACATTTCATTTTTACAAGCAGAAATACCAATCCATAGTCGTTTATATAATGCGAGTTCAAATATAGGTTACGTTTTCCTTATTTATGACAGATCCGTTTACTTTCTTGTGTTCCAACACTGAGTTAGTTCAAACCTTCATTACAAACACGCGGCATATACCTACACCCTGCTACTATCTATAGGAGCGGAATTGACAATTGTTGACCTTTTGTTATTTCTTGTAATATGTCAACCATTGCTGAAATTGCAGAATTTGATGGTAAGTTATTGTTTTTGCCTCAAATATTTTAGCTAGTGTTGGTATAATTGCAATGCGCTGGTAGTATATTTTTGGTATCGCCGCTCTTATGAATAGATAAAATAATGATATGGTGATAAGGAGAAAAATATAGCGAATGTATCGGTAAACTTGCCTTCTTTGTACGAGAGAAAAAAAAAAAAAGTAATTGAACGAACACATACATCGGCCCAGCAATAGCCATCATTAATGTTTATTTTAACGGAACGTCGGATAGGATTTTGCGAAATCGGTTCTAAGAGCGGGTCGCGCAATCGTTTCCTCTCTCCGACGGATCGTTGCCCGGAGGCAGGGACATAGCATATCATTCGCATGCCAGAAAAGAGCTAGAAATTTAATTTTGAATCGCATTATTTCTGCCTCTACAAGACAATAAATCGATTCCCCGTTCGTTTAGTTGACCTCCAGCGGCTGGCAAAAGGTCGAAGTTAAGCGGCCATATCCACTGAACTGCATCGGACCGTTTTGCCAAAGCTAAAAGCCCCTGCGTGTCTTACCTGGCGGTGGAGTCTTTCTTAATGGATGTTGAAACACAATCTATTTTCACCCCCCCACCTATGTTCCACCCCGTGTCCTCCTTTTGTATCCACTATACCATCTTAAAAATTTTCTGTTACTACTTTTAAAGTAATCCCGTTTGAAATTGATAGCCGGATAGGATCCCGGCTTATCCATTACGGACCTTTCAGCAAAATTTAGAAGTACTACCCGGCTACAGATACGGAAAGAGCGTGAAGGAAATGAAGAATCATGATTATTATCGTGCCGTCTTAATTAGGTAGATAAAGAAGTAATTTATACCTCTCAACACAGCGTCATAAAAATTCAAGCGACAAACTCTTGAAATAATATTAAGGCTGTACGAACCCTGTCGGATATATTCAATCAGAAATGTCAGGTCAACTTGTAGATTTCCGCTCGCTGTGGGCCCTGTAACAGGCGACAAACCTCGTACTATATCAGACAGGCAGTGGCATCTAACGCGTTACCTGTTGAATAGCTAACTGAGGTGCGGTTAGGCTACAGTCAACATCTAATGTCCACTACGTTCGGCAAATTGCTGGTTAATTGGAAATTGAATAGGGAAGGGATTCGGCAGTGATTTTTGTCCGTTTTAACGATTTTAGGGACGTTTAATTACGATCGCGTATATGCTTTTAATTTTATTTAGCCTTGTTTATGAGGGCTGACTAGTACAGAAATATTTAGTTATTGTTCGTCAGTTTGCAAGTGTTAATAATAATAATAGTAGCATTTATTTCTAAAGCAAATACAATTCAATCAGAAAGCACATGCCAGAAATAAGTCAACAAAAGAAAGTTGATAACTGAGACCTAAATTATGTATTCAAAAAATCATTTATATTATAACAACTAATTCCTAAAAAATAAAACTTAAGATACTATTTAAAAAGATAAAAATTAGAGACATCTTTTTCATCACTTGCAAGGTTATTATACAGTTTACAATCCATATAGAAAGGGCATTTCTTAATTATTCCACTTACGACAATCTAATAAAGTGTATGGACTAAATAATGAACATAAACTAAATTAGCATCGCGTTTTCGGCCACCGAGATCCAGAATCAATAAAAACTATATATTGAAAAGGACTAGCCAGTGACTTATTAGTTGAAGATTGTAACATTAAAGTTTCGTGTGATGTGCGCGCCAAAGATTGTCTAATTCCAAAACAGCCACTAAAGAAATTAAGATCAGACGTTTGGAGTCCTATGCAGACAGTTTCACCTAGCGGTAAAAGCGGTATATACTATGAGATTCAAAAAGATTGTCAATTCCGCCCCTATAGATAGTAACAGGGTGTAGGTATATGCCGCGTGTTTGTAATGAAGGTTTGAACTAACTTTACAAGAAAGTAAACGGATCTGTCATAAATAAGGGAAACGTAACCTATATTTGAACTCGCATTATATAAACGACTATGGATTGGTATTTCTGCTTGTAAAAATGAAATGTAATTAATTTAACTTTATTAAATTATGATTTTATAATTCAGTACTAACTGATGTTTAACTAAATTTATTTATTACTTTAAATTATAACATACAATTAGTATAATTATTAACTGACAAAACTGCATCTCTCAGTTCTTCTATGGTATGCATGCGGTTTCTATAGATCCTATTTTTTAGATAGCCGAACATGAAGTAATCTAATGGGGTTAGATCAGGCGATCTTGGTGGCTATCTTTGTGCTCTAACGACCCTGTCAGCAAAAAACTGTTGAAGATATTGGCAGATTTGTCGAGCAGTATGCGCTGGAGCATTATCGTGCTGAAAATAACTTGCTTCAAGCTCATTTTCTTGTAACTCTGCAATAAACAATTCCAACATCTGTTGGTAACGTTGGGCTGTTACAGTTTCCTCGAAGAAAATTGGCCTTATTATTCGTTGCCTGGACATAGCTAATCAAACAAACAACTTTTATGGGATGCAATTGCGTTTCTCGAAATTCATGTGGATTTTCTGCAGACCAGATACGATAGTTTTGTAAATTGATATAGTTTGTTATATAAAACCAGGCTTCATCTGAGAAAAATGATTTGTTTAGCAAGTCATCGTCCCTTAAATTGTTATTAAACCAATGACAATATTCCAATCGCCTATCGTGATCTATTGGTAATAATTCCTGTATGAAAATGCAACTTTCTTTTGACAGCTCGTTGCGCTGAAGTGTATGATAAGCCTATAAAATTATAAAACGTAATAAACTATTTCACTGAATGTTAATATTGATTTTGTACCTGTTTGTTAAGCTAATTACCACAGATAAATTCCCTTATTTTCTTACAGTATTCAGAAATACTATTATTGGTGATATTAGATGTAAATATAAACGCTTTAAAAAAATTATAAGATAAATAATCGAAAGATACTACAACACGAACGCCAATGTGGTTAAATATCAAGAAAATTCATTTAATGTATGAAATTTGTATGTAGCTAACTTCGCTCATTAAATTGGTAATAAGTATAGATAAATTTTTCCGGAAAACAGTTTTTTTCTTACGACAATCATTTTGAATCACATGGTATATACTTACATAAGTTTGTCAAATTTTTGAATTGCAATATTAATATTAAATATATTATTGTGACTTAACGAATAAAAGAATTTTGAAAGAACTATGTAAGTTTCTTGGAGACAACATATATATGTTAGCCAATAAAAAAAAATCTCACAGTACGAACTCCTGCTGAATTTAAAGCTGAGATAACTGGATTTAATAATTAATGTTAATTATAAATTCTAGATGTACGTTAATAAGGCTGCTAGATCCGCTACATCGCACGCAGTATAAACAGAATTTATATCGAATGTTCAGAACTATGCCGAGAATGTAGATAATATTTATTAAATCCAAAAACCAGGCGCTTGGTAAGTTTAAGGGTTGGCTGCGGGGCGAAGGGTCGAGGGGATCCCGTTAATAAGTACACTGGAATTATGAAGAATTTGCTGCATCGTTCCCCAGGGCTTCTTAGCCGCGCCGTATACCCGCCTGTTGGATCTGCATTCATAAACAGAAGTTGAAAAACTTAACTTTAACTTGCGATTAAACAATCTCGGAATAATTTGAGATTATCGATTTTAAGTGCTAATGTTTTTCTTTTGGTTAAAAGGTAATAATGTTTCTTTTCATTCGTGAAAAATATAATTACGGATGTACTCCTATGGTCATTCAGATGAGAGCTACGAAAAGAATCAAGAGGAGGTTATATAGTACAAGAAGGGGAGGATGTGTTTATTTTTGCAAATTGTAATTTCCCAAAATACGCCGAGGCCCACGCGATTTGCCTTCCCTAACAAGATCAAAAGAGATGGGTATACAAAGGGATCGGTTTAAGTAATTACATAATGGCATCGTTAACTAAACTGGAAGTAAAAACAATTTAATACCGTTTGTATAAATGTCAACTGAATATTCGTGCTGTGCTACCGGAAAATTATTGCTTTGTAGGTATATAACGAACAGCAAACTATGTGGATTTGGAGTACTGTTTTAACTCACTTTGTGTTGACACATATAAACATATACAGCGTAGCAAAAAAAAAAATCATCTGCTTATGGGTTATGGAATAAATATCAATTGCATGAAAAAATATAAATAATAAAAGTTTAGTTTAAAAGTAATTTATCTGCTAACACTGCGTAGGCTTTCACGGCCGGTGTAACTATAACTAACAGCTTCTTGCGGGTTTCGCTCGACGTTTCGCTGTTCATTCTGATAGCTTCTTCAGGATAACTGAACTGATTCTCCATGGTCCGACATTCTTCTTATATACGCCCCTGGTGCATCCAACCGTGTAGTTTCCGCTCCATTGACCGTGACGGTTCGTAGTAGGCTCTTCTACGTGTTGCTAAGGTGTACCCTTCTTCTCTGTTAACGGTTTTATTCTTCTCTATTTCTATGGCTTCCTGATGAGTCTTTTCCGTAGTTCTTGGTGGTAGTTATTACTTTTACATTCTTGAAATCCATTTTGTGTCCGGTGTCGTGCATGTGTACTGCCACCGCTGATTGCTCGGTCCTTCTTAATCTTGCGTCCCTCTCGTGTTCTTTTATTCTTACGTCGATGGCTCTTCCTGTTTGTCCGACGTAGCACTGTCCGCATTGGCATGTTATCTTGTAGATACCTTCTGTGCGCCCCTTGGGTATCTTATCCTTTGCGGTCGGTAGATACTGCTGGATCGACGTTGCAGTCCGAAGCGTACTTGTACGTTACGTTTCATCAAATTCGGCCTACTTTTCGGTGACTCGTGCTATGTAAGGTAAACACGCCATCCCTCTTCGTGGTTCTGTAGTTGTCTCCAGTGTCGTCTTCTTCTTAGTGGCTCTCCTTATGTCGATGTCAGTGTAACCATTCTTCTTTAGTGCTTCCTCCAAATGTATCTTTTCACTGGTAAGATGTTGTTCGTCACTGATGGTTTCGGCTCTGGATAGCAATGTTTGTATTAATGTCTTCTTCTGCATCGGATGAGGTCTGACGGTGAGATCTTGCATGCAGATATCTATCGGTGTGCGTCTTCTTTCTAAATACTGCGTGCTGTAGCATTCCTTCTTTTGTTTTCTTAACCATAACATCCAGGAAAGGGAGATTTCCATTTTGTTCTTTCTCCATGGTAAACTTTATGGCTGGGTGCTGCAAAGGGAATGCAACAGTACTACTACATAAAGAAGATTACCGGAAAAAGATGAATGAACTACTTGACGAGAACACCTACAAGGAAATAAGAAAAGATCCAACGGAGAAGATCACAAAAACAGTAAGGGAAAGCATAAAGATTTCATCAATACCTAAAGAGATGCAGAACAGATTGCTACCAAGAGCCGCTAGACCACCACAAAAATACATAAAGAAGGAGTGCCATTAAGACCGATTGTTAGCAACATTGGATCACCGACCTACGATTTGTCGAAATATTTAGCTAACTTACTAAAGCCATATACCGGACAAACTGCAACGTATGTGATGAATTCGAAACATTTCGTGGATATTCTGTCTACGCGAAAGACTAAACCTACAGACATTTTAGTAAGTTTCGACATTATATCGCTATTCACTAACATACCCACGGAGAACGCACTGGCCTTACTTCCAGAACTTGGACTACAAGAAGACATCATTGAATTAGTGAAACTGTGCTTATCCACGACATACTTTTTGTATGAAGGAAAATACTACGAGCAGAAGAACGGAACAGCAATGGGAAGCCCTTTATCACCAGTAATAGCCAATGGAAGCATTTGAAGAAGAAGCCCTAAGTTCCAGCGATATGAAACCCAAGTGTTGGCTGCGATATGTCGACGATACTTTTTGTAATATGGCAACACGGAGAAGAAAAACTACAACAGTTCTGGAACACATAAACTCGCAGCACCCAGCCATCAAGTTTACCATGGAAAAAGAACAAAATGGAAATCTCCCTTTCCTGAATGTTATGGTTAAGAAAACAAAAGAGGGAATGCTACAGCACGCAGTATTTAGAAAGAAGACGCACACCGATAGATATCTGCATGCAAGATCTCACCGTCAGACCTCATCCGATGCAGAAGAAGACATTAATACAAACATTGCCATTCCAGAGCCGAAACCATCAGTGACGAACAACATCTTACCAGTGAAAAGATACATTTGGAGAAAGCACTAAAGAAGAATGGTTACACTGACATCGACATAAGGAGAGCCACTAAGAAGAAGACGACACTGGAGACAACTACAGAACCACGAAGAGGGATGGCGTGTTTACCTTACATAGCAGGAGTCACCGAAAAAGTAGGCCGAATTTTGAAGAAACGTAACGTAGAAGTACGCTTCGGGACTGCAACGTCGATCCAGCAGTATCTACCGACCGCAAAGGATAAGATACCCAAGGGGCGCACAGAAGGTATCTACAAGATAACATGCCAATGCGGACAGTGCTATGTCGGACAAACAGGAAGAGCCATCGACATAAGAATAAAAGAACATGAGAGGGACGCAAGATTAAGAAGGACCGAGCAATCAGCGGTGGCAGTACACATGCACGATACCGGACACAAAATGGATTTCAAGAATGTAAAAGTAATAACTACCACCCAAGAGCTACGGAAAAAGACTCATCAGGGAAGCCATAGAAATAGAGAAGAATAAAACGGTTAACAGAGAAGAAGGGTACCACCTTAGCAACACGTGGAAGAGCCTACTGCGAACCGTCACGGTCAATGGAGCGGAAACTACACGGTTGGATGCACCAGGGGCGTATATAAGAAGAATGTCGGACCATGGAGAATCAGTTCAGTTATCCTGAAGAAGCTGTCAGTATGAACAGCGAAACGTCGAGCGAAAGTTTTGACACACGGCGAAACCCGCAAGAAGCTGTTAGTTATAATTTTATCTGCTATTCATTGATGTAACAGCAGTTTTGGTCGCTGTAACTCCTAATATCACGTGTTTTAGAATTAAAAAATTATTTGATTTAGCTAAAAAAAAAATATATTTGATCTTAGTATATTTATATTTTAGAATATATTAAAGAAATGATAAACTCGAAGGTATTAGAAAAGAATGTGGGTGCATAAGGATAAAAAAAAGAAAAAAAAAAAACGTTTTCCCAGAGCTAAAAAGAGATAGAGAAGTTTGTAGGAAGAATTATAATTTATCAAGCCATTGATTTGAATAACAAAACCGCCCCTGTTCATTATTGGGGGAAAACAGTTTCTTAAATCAGATTGCCGTTCGAGTCTAAGATTATCTTGCCTCTTTTAAATATCAATTTCAACTGTTCACACCTCATTAAATTCCAATTTTACAGCCATTGTCCCATCTGGGTTAAGGCCCGGGGGGTAATATGCAACGGAAACCCGTTTAAAACGATTCCCCTTCCCTCTAGACAATTATCTCCCGCCGAAACCGTCACAACAACCCATCTGTTTTATTCGTCGGTAATAAAAGTTTTTTTTTTTTTTTTTTTTTTTTTTTTTTAATATTTATTACCATAGATCATATTACATGATATTGGTATTGTCAATGAAGTACAATATACACATGTATAAAAAATAGTATAATGTAGAACAACACTCACACATTAAGATAATCATTGCAAGAATTAAGAATAAAAATCATGACCTTTCACATATCGCATTAATTTGTTTGTAAAACCACAAAAATTTCTAATATCACATGGTAATTTAATTTAATTTATTAAATACCTATATGGTCATTCCATTAAATATATAAAATACAACTATCAGTATTATACATATACATATGTATATGTATACATCGTCAAAACAAGTGTATACAGGAACAAATACATGTAAAGAACACCACAACACAAACATATAAACTAACTATGACAAACGTACTCTCGCAATGAATAGAAGGCCTTCTCCAGCAGAAATTCCTTCAATTTATGTTTGAATTTAATGATGTTCCCAGAAATGGCTTTAAGGTTAGTGGGCAATGCATTAAAGGCTTGTATTGCTCTATATCTGGGACCATTTTCAAAAAATTTAGAAGAGTGCTTAGGAACAGAGTAGTCATTAAAAGATCGAGTTTGCATATTGTTATAAAAGTCCTTATTGCGGATGAATATTTCACTGTTAACTGTCAAAAATATTATTAATTCATAGATATAGAGGCTAGGTAAAGTTAAAATTTTAAATTCACGGAACAGATCCCTGCACGGGGTATTGTGTGGAACACCACGCATCATGCGAATTACACGCTTCTGCAAAATAAAAATGCTGTTAAAATGAGTAGATGAACCCCAGAAAATCACAGCATAACGCAAACGTGACTCTACCTGAGCGAAATAAAAACTTTTTAAAGAAATCATGGTAACGCATTTTTTTAAAATATTCATCCCATATAGGGCAGAGTTAAGCCTCTTACGAAGTTCCGAACAATGCACATTCCATTTTAAATTTTTATCTACTATTAAACCCAAAAACTTTGTGGACTCGACTTGAGGTATTGATCCGCTGTTTAATTTCACGTAGAGACTGTAGTTGTTACAGGTTTTAGAAAAATTGATTAACCCAGTTTTATTACTGTTAAGTATCAATGGTTGTTTGCGCACATGTGGACATGTTAACTATTATATCATTCAATTGAAGCACACGCCAGAAACAGAAGTAGAGGACACAACGCAAGTTGTGTCATCCGCATACAGAGACGTACACAATTACCTAGGGATGCGGCAAATCATTAACAAACAGCAAAAACAGGGTGGGCCAAGTATGGAGCCCTGCGGAACACCACTAACGATCCTAGACGGGCTCGAAATATGATCTTTACTGGTAGAGTCCATATTTCCAACTATAGCAGTTACATGATATCTGTTGGAAAGATATGAATGAACAAATCTAGGGCGACACCACGGATGCCATAGCACTCCATTTTCCTCAATAATAAATTATGATCTAATACGTCAATGCTTAGCTAGATCGAAGAAAATGCCTGCAGTTACCTGTTTATCGTCTAAGTTGTTATAAATATGATTCAAAACATTATATATTGCATTTTTAGTTGATTTCTGAGAATAAAACCAAATTGTGATGTACAATAAATATTGTTTTAAAAAAAAAGATTTCAATCTATTATTTAAAATTTTTTCGTAAACTTTACTAAATACAGGCAACAGAGATATCGGGCGTAATTATCCAGATCGTTGTGTTTACCCTGTTTTAGACAAGGGGTTATTTTCGCGATCTTTAGCCTATCTGGAAAAATGCCGCTGGCAAACGTAGAATTTATGGTATGAACCAATGGTCGTGCTATGTGACAATTCACTAATCTTAAGAGAAAACATGAATTCCATCGATACCAGATGATCGTTTAATTGAAATTTCATTGATAATTGTGGTCACCTCGTACGTATCTGTCGGATTTAAGAAAAAGTGTTACGATTAGGTTGAATATTGATATGAGAGACAGAAATACTAGGACAGGGAACAATAAGATGGCTACTCTCAAAATGATTGTTAAAAGATTACAAAGGATGTCAGGGTCGCTTATAAGATTACAGATTCATCCAGCACCTCAAAATTGCTTTTTGGTCCCCCAACAATTTCTTGTTAATGATACTCCAAGACGTTTTACATTTATTACGCGAAGATGAAAGTAAGTTTATCATAATAAGTTTGTTTGGCTCTATCTACCATTTCACATAGTGCTGTTTATTCGCTTTATAAGCGGCATACAGGTCCGGATCCCGGTATTTTTTGTAAATATTTGTTCTTTTTTTTTTCAAATTCGTTTTTTGTTTTGGGATTTTTAAATTTTTTTCTCCGTAAAAGCGAAAAGGGCCCAACAGCGACATCGCCAATCCGAAGGGTAATTGATTTCCTGCTGATTTTATGCGTCCCCAAGAGATATCTGTATTAGGGTGTGCAGGAAGTTATTTCGTAGCTGTTTGGACCCTTGCTGAAGATTTAGCTTCAGCATCAGAGATGGCGCTGCTGTAAGTTGGTCAAGTAGAGATTTGCTGTGACGTTCGAATGAAATTGTTATTGCAGGTTTAATACTGGAATTAATTAATCGTAATTCGTTTGGAATTGAATAAAACGATTTTATTTGGATGTAAATCGTTTATTGTTTCTTCAATTATTGTCATTATATATTAATAATTATTATTTTGAGGTAAATATACTTATTTTTAATATACATATATGTATGAAGTATCCTTTTATATGTTGGAGTTTATTATATTATATATTTTTCGGAATAAAAACATCGTTTAACATGTAAGATATTTTTTATTTTTATGACAGTCATAAAATTAATACTTATACATCCATACATATATATAATAGACATCTAGCAAGGATGTTCCTGATATATGCGCTCGTATAATATATTCTAATATCATTTATATTAATAACAGTTATTTCCACAGTTTTAATTTTTTATTTCCCACTTGCCATTATTATTATAGCCTATATATTCATTCCTCTCTTCTAAACTATATATGTAAATATGTGATGTGATTGTTTCCTCCATTTATATCAGGGTGCAATCGTATAGAATAATTTTTAGTATTAAATATTGTCTCAGCTATACCCATCTAGATTTTCAATGTGCGTCTCCACACGGAATCGCCTTAAAGATGGATATATGGGCATTTATTGTATTTTAATATTATTATTTTTAACACTTTATTCAATCACCCTGTATGTATATATGTATAAGAATGTTTATTACGGTATAAATATATGTTTCATTCAGATTGATTGATATTAAAGTTGTATTAAAAATTACATTATTTTCTAAACTTCTAAAGTATTGTCATCGTTCTTTGTTTTGAGTTCGTTTATATGTTTGTTTTGATATTTGAAAAGTTATTAGATATGTTTATATACAAAGAATCTGATTGAAACATTACATTCGTCATGATTATAACCACGATATAAAATATTTTTTTCAAAAATACATCTTTAAAATATGCACCTGTTTAGAAACTATCAAAAATTAGAAACATACATGATGCGTAATCTCATCATATCAGTAACAAAATGATAAAAAGTAAGATTATTTCTCTTATTTATATATATATATATATTATAATATTTACAACAATAATTTTTTTTATATTTTTATAACAACAAACATATATACATTGTGTATCTTACCAATTGATTTATATTTACAATTTTTTTTTTATGAATTAAAAAATATAACAAACCAAAAATGGGTAATTTATAAGCCGGGAAGACATCGTATGGTTGTCGTAAGTTGCGTATAATCAAGAAATTCGGACATCATATGTTCTGTTCAATGATTTATTTGATGCTCCAAATCATCTCCTACGATTAGCTAAAATTTAAAATATAAAATCCAAGCATTTCACCTCGAAAGTAAAACTGATATTTTATTGTCGGTTTCCTAATTCAATAAATTCCTATTTCCTCTTTATTTAAATCAGTTTTACCATCTAGCATTTAACGACTATTTCTGTTTTCATTAAATGTAAATAGGGAAGACACGATAGTGGTGATATGATGCAACCTTCAGAATTCTATCGATTCTCGACGATTCTGCATTACTATTTTAATATAAGGAAGACAAAATTTTGACGTATTATTTTTGATTATACTGAAACAATCACCACTTTTGATTTTCTATTAATTCTTGGTCGTTTCTCCTCTAACGGGCATTAGCGTATCAAAATCGAAGCTCTTGGAGCCATAACACGATGACCAGTGCCGTTACGAACATGGGTGCGTCGTCCAGTGTCTCTGCGCTGTTGCTCAAGATGATCCACGAGGTCTTCCTGGTCGCAGTTGGAGTCGCCATGTAAGGTGGTGATGTGCGCATATCCAAGCTGTGAACCGTCGTGGTGTCCGCATCGTCCTCTTTGTCATCGTAGGATTCCTTTCGACCTTTCGTTGGACGTTGCTTCTTCAGTTTGTCCTTGTGTTGAGGTTTCTTCGGCTTATGATCGATTAACTTTGGCGTGCTAGCTGTTGTCGTGATTTTCAATGGGATATGTAGTTCTAAAAAAATTTATACTTTAATATTAAGATCAAACGAAATTTATGTCAAAAACAGATGGACGAATTTTTGAACCACGTAAGTCCACTGGCTATATATTATATATTTTATTTTATATCCACTGGATATCCATGTGATAAACTTGTGTTGTATGAGGAGTCTTCGCCACAGTATAGAAAGATAACAGTAGAGACAGATTGGCTTCCCGCTCTCGTCCGTTTTTCGAATCGTAGTAAAATGAGCGTGGCAGGTCATAAATAAATCGTATTGCGCAGCACGTGAATCGTACACGATCGTGCATTTCATTCAAGAAAATTTTGGCGGGGTGCTAGTGTTTATAGCAGCACGTATGTATGTGTATGTATCAATCACGATAAATTAAATACCACGTTTAGACACTTAGGTTATGTCGCTGTGATGTTCACCCCCATTTTATTTTTAAATTTCGTTTGTTCTCTTGATCTCTTATTTGTGATTCTTGGTTTACGTGTATGGTGTATTAGCATTAGCCACACATTTTATAATTATTTTTTTCATAGACAGTTTTACATACGTTTTTTGTGTTCAGTTTTAAGTGATCATTCATAAGTATATTAATATAATCAATTGTACACTTAAATGTCAAAAATACTTACAACTATGGGACTAATAACACCACATACTATGAAAAGGTGCTTTAAAGTATGAGAGATCAACATTTAATTTTTTGTTTTTATTAAAGGTTGTAATGTAAGCAATACATCATAGCAATCATTGGTGATGCTTGATGATGGAACCAGAGGAATTTGGGTCAACTACCTGCATTGCTTACAATCGTTGGCATACTCCCAACTGCAAGAATAGTGCGAGAAATAATTACAATTTAAGTTTTTTCGCAAAATTCGTTGCGATACGTTTGTGGATATTTAATATGGAAATGTTTAAATGTTCACAATTGTGATGTTTGTGAAGCATTTTCCCAGCAACATGATCAGTTAGACGATTCAACGTTATTTTGCCATTTAAAGGCATATGAACATGCGAATAAGCAGAAATTTTGGAAAATTAAAAACCTTTCTTTTATGTCATAATATTAGAGAAAATATTTTTGAATAATTTTGAATTAGTGTCACCACAACTGACGTGTTTGGAAAAATTCATAGCACAGTTCAGTTCTATTAATTTTGAACATCCATGTCAAGAATGCGATTATTTTACACATTGAAGTTTCTGATTTCAAAGATGTTGGGCTTCACGGTACACATTAAATAGAAGCACGTGTGAAATCGGCAGAAAAAGCTTGACAAAATGGAGTGACAAAGCCATATAACTTCATAAAGTTGTCAATTATATCAATATGTAAATAACTTTCGACTTGCTACCTTTCGTTGCTAGAATAAATTGTTGACCAGTACATCTGTATGTAATCTCTAATGAAAACTTTCTGTTTGTAATATTTTTCATTGTCTATATTGTAGGCATAGCAAATATAAACTATTCACTACTTATGTCTTTCAATATTAACCTGTTTACTCTACCTGGAAATTAACTGGCAAAAGCCCAATCAAAAATGTCCAGTATATCGTGTATGCATTGCTGTTATAATGAAAGCTTTCTAATCCAGACAATGCATATTTTTTCTGAGAAGCCAGACTTAATAAAATTCACATTATTTTGTAAAAATATTGGAGAACGACGTTTCCATATGATAGGTAATTTCTTTTAGTTAATTATATAATTAAATTACAGCAATAGAAAATTTAACAGATCGGTATTTTTCAATAGATTAAGTGCTATCAACTAGGTATATCACTAAATTTCAAATCAAAAATGCCACTATAAATAAAGTGGCTTATTTTATGCAATTTTATAATTTTGAATATATAGGAAATTTTGCGATCAGGTAAATAAATTCACTTCTACACTTTTATAATGTTTACTTACAGTTGCGTTATTATTATAGGTTATAGTATCAATAATAACGAAATGTCAATTTATTAAAACATTTCTACAAAAAAAATTGGTTATATGCACATTGCATGTTTATAATTCACAGCTAATATTCTTACAGCGACTCTTTCTCTTGCATCTACTAAATTTCGACCAATTCAATAATAAATATATGATATAACTTTGACATAACCTCCGCTATAAAGCATAGAGATCAAATTTTTAAATGTTTCTACATTTTTCCGGTAGACGCATAGGATGCGCGTGGCCGTGCACTCCGTAGCATCAATGTGATCAAGGTCATTAAAATAGGACGAAGAATTTCATTCATAAAAAGGGGTTCTGTCATTACTGATATATTTCTATACTGTGTCTTCGCCTTCAACCTTAACAGCAATTAATTGTCCACAGTCCACAACCGTTTTCCACGAGTCAACCTTCAATGCCTGATTTAATTCATTTCGCATCCGAGAGACTTTGATCTGTTTTTAAGAAAATTTAATAGCCGAAAACAGAGAAGATTACAAGATTTTTAATTATACTATAAATTTTATAGGGGAAACAATCAAATACAGTCCAGATCCTCACACAATTCTTTAATATTACGCGACTGGTTTCGCTTTATCCGAGTATCCTCAGGCCAGCTAAAGAACAGACATTAAATAAAGAATAAAACAAACAACACTTTAAAATTATTTAAAATAAATATAACTACTTTGAAGTCAGGATAAAAAATTATTCTGGAAAATTTAAATATGTATGTAATATTTGGACATTCTGATTGGTGTTAAAGTGGAGTTTATTTTCTTTTAAATGTTTACTGAACAAGGAATGTACAGTAGAATTGGGTTTTACGCTAAGTAAATGCTCTTTTATACTAATTGCTATAGTATACTAAAGGTCCTTCCAACGTATGTGCAGTGGCAATCATTACATGTCAAGAAGTAAACACCTTTCTCTGGTAATGCTTAAATACGCTGCATTTTCCTCTTTTTATTATTAATTTTATGTAATAACTTATCTATTATATTAGAATTATAATTATTAATTATGGCTATTTGTTTTAGTATATTAAGTTCCTTATTAAAGGATTCTTCAGCGAGAGGAAGATGAACTGCCCTTCTTTGATTTTTTCCCCTATATTAGCAACTCACACAGAGCCAAATATAGATTTCATAAATTTTATTGTAATTATTTGTTAAGGTACAATCTTTATTTTTAGAAAATAAAGATTTATTGGTTAATGGTTATTTTCCTTAAAAAAATGGCTAGTCGACAAATTCGCTGCAATAAGTAACGAGTTATTGTAGAGGTGTCCCAAGACTGATGGTAGATAATTAAATTATATAATAAACGAGTTAGGCCGGTTTTACATTATAATTAATTTAGTATGAAACTTTGATATAAATTTGCTATTAAATATTTCAAAGAGTATATCATACAGAAAATTCATTTTGTAAATTTCGTACGAAATATTGTTGATTGAGTATTCAAAACTACCCTAGATAAAGTTAAAATTGATAGATTGTATAACAATTTGTTGAACATACTCAGTTTTATAATCTATAAAAAAGGATAGATACATACAAAAAATTGCATTTTATTTTTAGAATTATATTTCATCCTTAACTTGTCTTGCAAAATTAGCAGATCTATTGCCACTTGGTCGTTACACCTTACCAAAATTTCAACATTTTCCTCTGCAAATTCATCTATATCGATGTAGCTTAAGTTTTTAGTAGAACACTAGAAATAAGCTTATAATCACCATCTGAAGGTCTAAGTACTACTAGACTATTTGGCTATTAAAAATGATAGCCATAACAGCAATACTTCTTAATATTAATATTAATCCTTTTCATAACTTTTTTCATACTAAATTTTTTACTTTAAATATCAAACAGACATATTCAAATATTTTGTACCAATTTTTTTTATGTATCACATGCAGGAAAATTTCTTTATAAATTCAAAATAAAATTTTATACAAAATTTCATACTAAACTAAGTATAATGTAAAACGGGCCTTAGAATAACAGATATTTTATATACGAATATAAAATTTTACATCAATAATAAGCTCTAGTTGACAGTGCATTCTCGGACATAGATGGATTTCGTATACTGCTTACAGCTTCACATGCAGTTGTGGAAAAACTAATTTGTGTAAGTACCAGAAGGCTGGATTCAAAATATAGTATATATCTCTTAACATTCATATCCTCAATTTTGATATACACTATGTTGTATGTTTTATTATTATTAATTTGTATTTATTGTTGCAATATATGGAGTATATCACATTATATTTAAATTGGAATTTCTCAAAAAAAAATCATCAAAGTACAACAAATATGCTGGTGCTATATTTTTAGGTAGGTATCCTGATACGATATTATAATTTGTGCATAAAGCTTATTCTTATTTACCATTAGTCTGGGGGCACACTGTATATATCAATGCAGGGCCTGATGGCACACAGAGTTCCAGCCCTATCTAAAGTATTCTGCTGGCTACGGCCTTCCCTAAGCCAATATTAAAAATGCAAGTTCGCAGCTTCGTAAAACCTGTGTAAACTGCCAAGGTAACCGTAAAAATTTTGCTTGATGTATCAAAAAAATATGAACCTTACAACTGAAATGATTTAGTTATTGTTTAAAGTATATGAAACTGGAAAAGAAAATTTAACAAAATTGCGTCCAAATTAGTGATGGGGCAATCGGATCCAAAAAGTATTCAATAAGCGTAAGCGGATATGTAGTCACTACGCTAAGAAAAATCGTAACTTTTTCTTAACGATTCTGATTTTTTTGCTAAACGATTCAAGTATCGGTTCATACAGATACCGATTCTTTTTAGTCGATAAGGAAAAAGAATCGTTAAGCAAAATGTAGTCGATAAGAAAAAGAATCGTTAAGCAAAATGTAGCCGATAAGGAAAAATATTCGTTAAGCATCACATAGTCGAGCCGATGTATGTATATGTGGACACCGAGGCCGAGGCGAGCATATTTGCGGCATATTTCTTTTGATTTTTTTTTGCGATTTCTTATACGCTAGCTGCATAATATTTGTATAGAATTGTCTTAATACATACGCATACGTTATTTTAGTGGAACTAAAATTACATTATCATTGGTTTAATATGATTTAGGTAAATTTTAGTGGTGGTGCATTTGCATAATAAATACAAGTATTTTTTTGTTTAGTTACGAAATACATAATAAAATAATCGAAGTAATATTAATGTATGCTAATAAAATTTTCTGTTTAGTCTGTTAAAGAAAGTAACATAAAAATGAAAAAAAAAAAAAACTGAGATTTGGGAATTTCTGTTTTCTACTTCATAAATAAGGATAAAGGATAGTTGCATTTACACCTAACATCTTTTTTTTCTTTTATAAGGGATGGCTTAATCAGGTTGATAAACTACACATTTATTATGAAAAGCAATTAGTGGAGTCCTGTATTTACAAACCCAGTTCTTTTTTAAGACATTTGCTTTTTTTCATTGAAATTACACCGCTTTGGATAATAAAGAAAAAATAAAACAAACAAAAAAGTCTTCATATTCGTAATTTCCTATAATGTGAAATATCAAATAAAAACGCCGAACAAAACACCGAAGTCTTTACTATAAAAGAGTATATACATAATACGAAACCCTGTTTTTTTGTTAAAACTCACGGACATATACAGGTAATTTGAAATTTCTATGTCTTATCAGCAGGGCAAACTAAAATATATTTCTTAATGGGAAAGCGGCAAATAAAATACAAGCATAATATTGATATTTTCTATATGCTTTTTTAATAGCCGGTATGTAATAACTATAGTAGCTTACTATAAACCGCAAAAAATCGTTATGGCACACGTGCATGAAAACAAAATAAACATCTCGTTGTATTCGACATTTAAGAGGCATGCCTGTCATCCATATTTAAGCTGTATTTATTTTTTAACTAAAGCATTAGACTTGATAATAAAATAAAAGCAATGCAAAAAATATACAGGGTGAACAAAAACATACTTTTAATTCTCGCTATCTTTAAAGGCAAGTAACTTTGTGTATAATGAATAATAGCGACACTTTTGTCTAAGTCTACTTTTGAAAAAAGAATGGATAGGAATTAATATTTGAAATAGAAAATTCTAAATTACTAAGAAACTACAAGAGGTAGGTATAGGAAACATTAATACAATCTTAAAGACCGTTAAAATTAGAATCTAAATCAGGTAATAAATATAGGTGTTCCATTTACAATAAGGAAACTTACTTGCCTTTAAAGACAGAGAAAATTAAAGTATGTATCTGTTCACCCTGTATATTTTTTGCATTACTTTCATTTTATTATCAAGTCTAATGCTTTAGTTAAAAAATAAATACAGTTTAAAATATCTAGCTCAAATATGTAAATTTTGATCTACATTTTGAAGAATAGTTAATTATCTCGTAAAAGAGTCGAGTTAGGCATAAGAAACCTAACACCAACTTGTCTTTATCTAGTCTGTACTATCAAAATATGTCATAATAAATGGCGTTTTTTTACAACTTTGGTGTGTAACTTTTCTTTGAGTCAACCCTGTATACTTCAAAATAATTTTGAAATGTGGTCCTTCTGAACCTGTATAACCTTAACAAAAAAAATTGAAAATATGTTACTACTTTTCGTATATAAACCGACGCGAATGTGGTGGCCCACCTATATATAAGAAACAACAAAAGTCAGTTTATTAGCATACATTAATATTACTTCGATTATTTTATTATGTATTTCGTAACTAAACAAAAAAAAATACTTGTATTTATTATGCAAATGCACCACCACTAAAATTTACCTAAATCATATTAAACCAATGATAATGTAATTTTAGTTCCACTAAAATAACGTATACGTGTGTATTAAGACAATTCTATACAAATATTATGCAGCTAGCGTATAAGAAATCGCAAAAAAATCAAAAGAAATATGCCGCAAATATGCTCGCCTCGGCCTCGGTGTCTACATATACATACATCGGCTCGACTATGTGATGCTTAACGAATATTTTTCCTTATCGGCTACATTTTGCTTAACGATTCTTTATTCTTATCGACTAAAAAGAATCGGTATCTGTATGAACCGCTATTTGAATCGTTTAGCAAAAGAATCAGAATCGTTAAGAAAAAGTCTGATTTTTCTTAGCGTAGTGACTACATATCCGTTTACGCTTATTGAATACTTTTTGGATCCGATTGCCCCATCACTAGTTCAAATACTCTCCGAGATACACACGTTCAAAGTCTAGTATTTTTTTTTTCCGAAGAAGTCAAGAAAATGTGGATTGTTTTAATCCGTTTTTCCTCATATGATTTTCACCCCCCAGTCAGGGGTTGAAACTACGGGGTCGTAAATCGAAATTGATCTGTTTTCTTGTTAAATTCAATTCGAAGTGTTTTAAAAGCTATTTATACACTGTTGAAAATATTACGGTGTTGGCGTTAATTTTGCGCTAGTCAAATATTTTGGTGTTGATTTTTCCAAACTTTGCCAGACGAGTTGACTACGCTATTTATAGAGACAGAAAATTACTAGAATTTCGTGTGAATTCTTTGTTCAGATATGAGGATTGACTATTTTTCTAGACATTCAGAAGCGTCAACCAATCAGAATCTTTCCCTCGGATAGAAATATAGAAATCCCACCTATTCTAATACAGTATTGCATTATACGCACCACCTGCATTGCACGTGTATCTGTTTTCGTGTTTGATTCTCCGATTAACATATCCAAACAAACCACCAAATGTGATTGACTTGCAAAGTGTAACCTCGTGTTATTAACGTTAATTCCAGTGGGCATAAAAATTTCAACATCTTAAAGATGTATTGGGAACATCTATTTACGCAATTAGTTTAGACTTGAATCAAATAGCATAAACATTCACTTAATTTTATAATGGTTCTTAAAAAATCATTTTAAAATTGGTACGTTTAGTTGAAACCAAAACTTGTGAATGAGTGGTTTTGCATATTTATAATTGAGAAAACATCTTAAAGAGAGAATATTATAGCACTAAGAAATAGGAGTTGCATATTAAAAAGACGTTGTGTTTAGAAAACGGTGTTAAATCATCCAATAGATCGCATTCATTTAGTTAAACAGCTAGTAAATTTGTCTAGTCTAGATCAAATAAAATGTGACTAGAAGTATTTTATAATTCCACGTGTCAGTTGGACAAAATAAACTCTTTAGCAAAGACAATACTTGACTATCTTTGCTCGTCAAATTTAAACTTCTATAGTTCTCGACAAAATAACACGAAAAGAGTGTGGACCTCTCCTGACTATTAAATTAGTCAAAAAATTGTTAAAATTTTCAACAGTGTATATTTTTATAGATTATAATAAACCAATATGTTAATACCTACTATCTTTTGTTATTTCGTACGATCCAGAACACTTGTTCCAACATTTCCAACAGTTGATCTATTAGCTTGTCGCTTCATTCATTCACCTGATTAATTTTTCCACCGAAATCTTTTTCGGGGATTTTCTATTAGCACGCAATTCGAAAGCTTGGGGTTGGTTTAAAAAATTCGTCTACCTATTTTCGGGACACGCTGCGAACGCTATGGACCTACCCTGTAATCGTACGACACCTTCCGCCTTGCCCAAAGCGTTGGACGATGTGCAGACGTAACCGCCGAAATCCGCTTCTCCAGGGATCTTATCGTCAGATTCATAAGATACGCGTACTCGTTCAAGACCGTCTCCTGCATCGCGTACTTGTCGCTGGATATTAGTTTCTCGCCTGTCAAAAAAGGGGAAATTGCAACGCGTAAGGGAATTATGACACGGCGCGCCACATTGCGGAATCGCTACGAGAACATGGGTCAGAAATAGGATTGATCCAGAAACGTAATGTACAATCGGGATGGGTGTTGGAGATGTGTCCGCTAACAAGGTATATGAGAGGTTGCGCTGGCTAAGCCCGTCTCTAGGGAAGGGTCTTACCGTTGTCCCGCATCCAGTGGTTCATGGCTCGAGGTGATGCCTCCACGTAACACTGAACTACTACGTCTTTTGCGATGGGTGCGGCCACTAGCTGGTTCGATACTCTTATTAGAGGATGAACTGGAGAGTTTGAACAGACGAATTTATACCGCTAAATTTGTATTAAAATAACTACTTACAATGCACTCTCACTATGAAGCGTTTACTAACTGACGGTGGTACACCGTTGCTAGCGATACAAAGATAAGGGCCCATATCAGTTCTTTGTACATTGGACAGTACCAAAGTGTCCCCTTCATAAGAGCGAACTGCGAATAAATGATTAATAAAAATAAATCTTAAACTCTATCAACGCCTCAAGTACTTTTTTTTTATTATAATAGTTTAAAATAATATTTTACATTTGACATGTAGATTATGCAACCAAACGTGCACGTTGTTGTAGACAGGATTTTTAAAACTACGTGCTAAAAAAAATGGCGCCACTCAGATTTGTTATAAATTAATCTAAATAATGATTAATAAAACTATAGCAATCGGTTTTTCTGGGGTCGTAATTGATGATTGGTTCTGCAGAGGCCTGACTGTTAAGAATTCATCTTGGGTATTTGTATTTTATAAGTTGGCGCTCAATTCCTTAATACGCAGTTAGTAGTAAGTTCTAGAAAGTTCTAGAATAATATTAAGAAGAAGTTTCGTTTTATGTACTGCTGTGGTCTGGCACCCAGGTTTCCGGAAATTCAAATTTGTATTTTTATTAATTCCAAATCATCTTTATCAATGTAATGATAGAGTTTCCACAATTTTAATATTTTATTTTGAAAAGATTTTGTTAATAGAATTGTTTGGTAAATTTAATATAATTGTTCTGTTTAAATTTAAATTCATTCAGTTGTACATTTTGCGTTTACCAGTATTGTATATAGTTCATTGTAATATTCAAGAGATTTTCTTTGCATTTCATGCGCTGCTTTGGCACGCAATTGTAAAGTGTTATATGTATGCGATGTTTGGGCCCCTAAAAGGTAGTTCCTTAAACGATGCCGGAGTAAGTACATGTTATTATTTTTCTTTGCTGCCATTTTTGGTAAATTCATTTTTATTTAAAATGTAGTTCGTTTTATTTGGAATTTTCTCATCCTTCAAGGAACTCTTTATTTAATAATTGCTGTTGTATGTTTATTGTGTACACATGTCGGATGTAAGATCAGTTATTATAATTTGTTTTAGAAGGAATTTTAAGCGTAAAGAGTTAATTTTTTGAATTTTTATTTTTTTTAGTTTTCTTTGTTAATCACCTGGATTTAGGTGAAAAGAAGCATTGTGCTTGTATTTAAATTTCAATATTATTACACTTGTTTTGTCCACGTTTAAATTGATTTAGTGCGTTTGAATCTTGAAACCACGTGGTTTTTTTGTGTAAAAAGGTTTTTCTTCTAGAACAAATTTGTCTTTTGTTTGTTGAAGGATTTGCATCGTCCTTTTTAATTGTAGATTCATGCAGTTTTTGTTTTTGGCCAGAATCTTAAATTCATGGTTTTATTTCTGCATCATTGTAATTAAATGTTTTTTTTTTTTTTTTTTTTATAAAAATAAATTTAATGATTGTTAACGTCATTCAAAATTTCAGTTCTTTTATTCTTGATTACTTTCACCCACATATTACTTTTCATGATAGGTTTTATTGTGAGGGTAACCCTGAGATATATAGTTTTTTTGCCACTGAGCTAGTAAATTTAAATTTTCTTTTTTTTTACTTTTCATTTTGCATTTATGCTGGTACCATCAGTACACAGCAGTACGTTATGTATTCGTTCTAATTTTAATAAAGACAATAATAACAACAGGTTATGGGCCCAGTTCACACTTAAGAAACACGAAAATGGCAACAGTTAATAATAAAAATAATTTTAACGTGGAACTTTTAAACTCAAGTAATTTTCACACATGGAAATTTAGAATGCGTACGTTATTAACAGAATTGGACTGTATAAAGTGTTTAAGCCAAGAATTTAAAGATGGAAACTACACAGACGAAAAAGAAAGAAAGATAATAAGTGTAAGTCTGTTATAGTACAGTGTCTAGATGATAGTTAGATTGATTTAGTAAGGGATGAGAAAACAGCATTCAACATGTGGAGGAATTTGGAGAATAGATATGAAAAGAAAGGCATCCCTGGTCAATTAACATTAAGAAGAAAGGTAATGTCAATAAAGCTAACGGAAACCGGACAATCTAGAAATATTTTTAGGAGAATTTGACAACATAATTAGGCAGTTGAAAGCTACAGGGTTTTTATTCAAGTTATTTAGTAATACAATAAATTGGGCAACAAGGAAATAGCAGTGTGTTGCTTTATCTACAACTGAGGCAGAATTGATTGCTTTATGTACCTCTGTTAGTGAAGGCCTACGGTTAAGAAAATTAGTAATAGATTTTGATATTAATATTAAGATAATTATATATTACGAAGATAACCAAGGTTGTATTTTCTTAGTTAATAATCCTGGAAATAATAAAAGGGTAAAACATATATATTTTGTATATGAAAATTTGAAAAAAGGGCATATTGCTTTAAAGTACATTAACAGTGAAATGCAACAAGCAGACATCTTAATTAAAGGTTTGCAAAACATATTTTTTACAAACTTTAGGGACTATCTGGGTATTAAGGATTTTAACGTGGAGGGGTGTTAAGAATTCATCTAGGGTATTTGTATTTTATAAGTTGGCGCTAAATTCTTTCGTACGCAGTTGGTAGTAAGTTCTAGAGAGTTCTAGAATAATATTAAAAAGAAGTTTTGTTTTATGTACGTTATGTATTCGTTCTAATTTTAATAAAGACAATAATAACAACACTGACAAGCGAATCCCTTTAAAAATAATAAAAAAAAGATATACCATGTGATTCAAAATGATTGTCGTAAGAAAAAAACTGTTTTCCGGAAAAGTTTATCTATACTTATTACCGATTTAATGAGTGAAGTTAGCTACATAGAAATTTCATATATTAAATGAATTTCTTGACATTTAGCGACATTGGTGTGCGTGTTGTAGTATCTTTCGATTATTTATCTTATAATTTTTCAAAATCGTTTATATTTACATCTAATATCACCAACAATGGTATTTCTGAATACTGTAAGAAAATAAGGGAATTTATCTGTGGTAATAGCTCAACAAACAGGTAAAAAATCAATATTAACATTAAGTGAAATAGTTTATTACATTTTATAATTTTATAGCTATCATACACTTCAGCGCAATGAGCTGTCAAAAGAAATTTCACAACATTTTCTTCCTATAAGTTTCTACGGTACAGGAATTATTACCATTAGATCACGATAGGCGATTGGAATATTGTCATTGGTTTAATAACAATTTAAGAGACGATGACTTGCTAAACAAATCATTTTTCTCGGGTGAAGCCTGGTTTTATGTAACAGACTATATCAATTTACAAAACTATTGTATCAGGTCTGCAGAAAATCCACACGAATTTCGAGAAACGCAATTGCATCCGTAAAAGTTGGAGTTTGTTGTAGCTATGTCCAGGCAACGAATAATAGGGCCAATTTTCTTCGAGGAAACTGTAACAGCCCAACGTTACCAACAGATGTTGGAATTGATTATTGCAGAGTTACAAGAAAATGAGCTTGAAGCAGGTTATTTTCAGCACGATAATGCTCCAGCACATATTGCTCGACAAACCTGCCAATATCTTCAACAGTTTTTTGCTGACAGGTTCGTTAGAGCACAAGATGGCCACCAAGATCGCCTGATCTAACCCCATTAGATTACTTCATGTCGGCTACTAAAAAATAGGATCTATAGAAACCGAATCCATACTATAGAAGAACTGAGAGATGCAGTTTGTCACTTAATAATAATTATAATTGTATGTTATAATTTAAAGTAATAAATAAATTTAGTTAAACACCAGTTAGTATTGAATTGTAAAATCATAATTTAGTAAAGTTAAATTAATTACATTTCATTTTTACAAGCAGAAACACTAATCCATAGTCGTTTATATAATGCGAGTTCAAATATAGGTTACGTTTTCCTTATTTATGACAGATCCGTTTACTTTCTTATGTTCCAACACTGACTTAGTTCAAACCTTCATTACAAACACGCGGCATATACCTACGCCCTGTTACTATCTATAGGAGCGGATTTGACAATCATTTTGAATCTCTGTGTATAAAGAGCTAAATAGACTTTCGCTAATATTGCGATATTTTTTGATTTTCTTTTCCAATTGGTCAGCAAATTTGAAATCTAATACTTCCTGAAAAATTTGACGAATAAAATAGACAAATTCAATTGCGGGTTTTCAGATACTTTACTGTAGTGTAAGAATTACTTGGGAATACGATAGTACTTGAGAGTTAATTGCTAAGATAGATATTTTATTTTACCAATAAGCCGGCCCTGTATGAGGAATAAGTGCCGCGATGGTTTGTATTTTCTTATTAAACGTTTTTGGATATATTTACTAATGTCATCCGCAGATACGGGGGCCAGAAAGCTTATATATATAGATATATCGTCCATATACGTTTGTATAGCTATATCCTCCGTTTATATGCAGCTCATATGTCGTGATATTTTAAAGTGGTAGAACATAATATTGACCGGCGTGTATGCGAGGTCCAGTGCTGGTTAGGGTTAATGTGGCCATTGCTCGGCCCGACATCCAACCAATTGGAAGAATAAAGACAAATGTTTTTAGTTGGTTTCTCGGGCTTTTCAAGGTATAAATGCCAGCGGCAAAGATTGTTGCGGCTGATGAAATGTTTTCCCCCGGCCTCAGTCGAGGCAATGGGACTAAGATTGGCTGCTGGCAAATTAATAATTGAGTGGCTACACATATTTCCTTTTTCCTTACGTACTACGTCTAACAATATCCGTTTTATACAGCTGCGGTAATAATTCCTACGAGTGGCTCGTATATTCACCTGTCTATAAAATATAATGATACATATATGTACACACATATAGAGGATGGGGGCGCAAATTACTGCGTGTGTAGCGGGATAATATCCGATTTGAAATTTAAATTAGATAAGAATTTACGGAGATCCGTAAGCGATACGATGGAGTTGTCAGAACTACCGATAGAGAGACATACCGGGGTAGTATTTTTCGGTGCACTTACACAGTGGAATGAATGCAAATAAGGATCCATCGTAGTGGCGGGATTAGGATAAGTACGCACCAGCTGCTTTCAAGCATAATGGGGTATTATTTTTGCGAATAACGGAAATAGGGCATATTTCCTTCTCCGTTTACTTTATTTACTTCGTCTAGTATACGAGGCTTGATCAGAAAATAAGCTTATTCTGTTTTGTACTAGTGTATGAGCATTTTTGAATACGCGGGGATCGAATGTGGCGGATACTAAATAGCGAATACTCTGCTAAATTTTATATTCATAATACTCTCGCTACTCAACCACTGCGGAGGAGACTCTTGAGTACCTTCTCAGTGTGCACTTTCCCGGCTTGGACAGCGTGGACTTGGGTAAAACAAACCAATCAGACGCAGTGAGGAGGGCGTCTATGGAAGATTGGAGGAAATCAAACGATATTTTCAAACCTCATCTTGTTCGTTGGGCAGTTGAGTCGTTATACTATAAAATGCATTGCTACGTTATTTAAAACTAGGTATTGTGGTAAATCCCCCCTAATAAGATCATGCTTTATAGTTGGGACTTCCCCTTGTATGTAAGAACTTCCAGTTGCATATGAAGGGAATTCCCTAAATGCGTTTTGCTAAAACAGTCAGCTTACAAACTGCATTGCTATCAGTGTATTTGTGACTTTCCTAACGAACGCATTGGCCGTTTTAGGTGTCTATTGGTTAATTTTATTTCTTTTACCTAGTGGAGAGTATAGTATAGACCAGGTAAGCCAAAATAAAGTTTTGATTGACCCAGTAAAATAGATTTGTTGTTTTATGCTTATTTGGTTTTGAAATTTATGCAGAAAGTATGACCGATTGGTTGACTGACCGACGCGGCACTAACTGAAAAGGATTGCTCGATGCATTGTAACGAAAATGATGCAGATTTGGGAAGGAAGTGTAAATGATGGTGAAGATGAAGAAGAGCCAAATGACGAAACCTCTCTCAGTGAAGCGGATATCAAGAAACTGGCGATGAAGAAAGCGATGAACAAGAAGGAAGTGACGATAGTGATGCTAATGATAACCACCCGGCCATTCGCAAAACTTTTATTGGAAAAGATTGGTACCGAGTGGCAATGCCCGCCGATTGCCAAGGAAAAACACGTGCACACAACATAATTACACAGCTTTGAACCAAAGTGAAACTTCCACCTGGAGTGCATGTTGATACTCCTTGTGATGCATTCAATTTGTTTTTTTTGATGATACGGTATTGGTATTGTGGTTACTTTCACTAATAAGGAGGCTGTTCGTATTTTGGCGATTTGTGGAAACCAGTTGACGACGTTGAAATCCGTGCTTCTTTGGCCTTTTGATTACTGCTGGAAGAAATAAACAAGGAATGGTGGACTATAATGACTATGGAATCCTTTATATGGAAATGCTGTTTATCGAGCGTGTATGTCACGAAATAGATTTACTCAATTACTAAGATTTATTCGTTTTGACGATAAAGCGACCAGAACCCTCCGAAGGCAAAAGGACAAGTGTGCATCAATTAGAGACTGTGGGACCGTGTTAATACAAACTTGCTGAATATTATCTTCCTGGCAGTAATCTAACCATCGATGAATAACTGGTGCCTTTAGAGGTCGTGTATCTTTCCGACAGTACCTGCCAAGCAAGCCAGATAAGTACGGTATGAAAATTGGTGGATATGCGATAGTGGAACTAGTTATCCGTTACGTGGTATACCGTACTTAGGAAAGAAGGTCTCAACAGAGCAGAAAACTTAGCGCAAAAGGTGGTTGAAGACCTTGTGAACCTTTTCTGAGAAACTAAAAGGAATATTAAGTTCGACATACTTCTTCACCAGCTACGAGCTTGCATCCAGTTTGCTTACCAGAGGCTAACTTGTTGTAGGAACGCTCAGAAAAAATAAGCGCTACATACCACCAAATTTTTTACCTCACAGGCGACGGAATATTGAAAGCAACTTGTTAGGTTTCAGAAGATAATGCCTTTGTATCTTATGTACCTAAGAAAAATCGCTGTGTCATATTATTATCTACAATGCACAACGACTCCACCATGATGAGGAAAATAAAATAAATCTGAAATCAATAAGGTACTACAATTCCACGAAAGGAGGGGTGGATACACTAGATACAGATGGTACATACATATTCAGTGAAACGCAAAACTAATAGGTGGCCTTGGTCTATTTTTTCAATATAATGAGTGTGTAGTAGCTTCATTTGTCATTGGAGAATATCCATCTGATGTATATTTCAAGAAACGAAGACTTCGCAAATTTCCTACGAGAAATTACAACAGAATTAGTACTGGGGCAAATTAGACGTCGTAGTTTGAGTGCTTGCATAAAGTCATACCTCATTGATACAAACTACGTTGAATCAAGTACCAACCACAGGGGAGTCTTCGGCTCGAGAAGTAAGAAACGAAACGGTGCTATATTTACCATCAAAGAAAAGCAGAATGGTCAACACAGTTATGTGATAAGTGTAAGCAAACGGTTTGTTTGTTTGTGCACAAATTGCAAACTACATAAATAACTTTCAAATATTTTACTATCTTGTACTATTTTTAATTTATATCTTCTGACACACAAATTCTTTCTATATGTTTTAATCTTACTGTATAACCTACTACATGAAATTAAATATGCATATTTGCTATTATTTACATTCAACAAATGTGTACAAATGAGAGGTGTGCCTGTGAGGCACACCTTGGTAGGACACGTTACGATAAAACGTTGGTTGGACTAGGGTTAATCAAACCTCGCTATAGCAGGACATTATAATTTATATTAATATTTTACCAGATCCCTAATTATAGCATTGCGTTCCACTTTACCTTTCTTGTCTCGACCACCTTCCTGGCGCAGCACCAAATTCCGACTGTCCTCACGCCTCCATGACACGGTAGGATCAGGCACACCGACTGCATGACACCTCAAACGGATGACGCCCCCCTCCACTGCAACGCCGCCACCCTCTGACGATTCATTGTCATTTAATATATCTGGTGGTATTACCACTTCTAAATTTCCCATCTATGATTCGAAATTATTATTTAATACATGTATTTCACGGAATCGTTGCTGGCGTGGAACAGCATCGATTAAGTGCTATATAAATATGATTTTGTTCACAATTTCACGTATCAACAATCCTGTTCCCATATATTCATTAAAATATAAACGTGTTTATTTGCGCTATTAATGTAATACAAAAAAAATAATACCAACAAACAGCACATGCAAAACTTAAAATACGATATAATTGATTACCAGATGATCGAAAGCGACACTAAAGTGTTTATTGCGTTGTATAGGATACACATTGATTTTTAAAAAAAAAAAAAAGTGTAATATAGCAATAAAATGAACACATACGGCTTTCAATTTTCTATAAACACACTGCGAAATGTGAAAATAGTCTTTTTGTGCGGGATGGAATTTATTTGTGGTGAAAAATAAAAACTTTTGGTGATGTAGTTATTGTTGAAGATCTGTGAAAAGAAATAATAAAAAAATCAAATAAAAACTGTGTATAAAAAGTGTATATCATATACTTTCCTTTAGAAAAAAAAAACCTAAAAGGAATATCTTTCGCGATGATGAATGGAGGAATCTCAAATAACTTCTAAAAATAATCTCTGGAATGAAAAAAAACCAAGGAATTGAATTATGTAAAAAAACATATTTTACGCAGAAACTGTATTTATATGTTTCCAGATAACAATTTAAGGTTAATACAAGCTTTTTAAACGTTATTCCGACAAGGGAGAAAAAGTTGTTCAGCAAGCTTGTTATGCAAGGGTGTAAGTTACTGCAAGTTATGACAAGCTTGCTAGTTGACACAGGACAAGGTTTTCCCAAGTAAGGTTACAGGTTTAAGCTTGTCTGTAAAAGCATGCTTGATAAGGTTACCATGGCAAGGTTCCATAAGCTTGTCTGTTAAAAGATTGATGACAAGGTGGAATGATAAGTGTTGAGCCAAGCTTTAGAGAAAGCATGTACAAACCTTGATAAAAAGTTTGTAACAATCAAAACAAATATAGGAATTGGATATTAATTTCTTCTTTTCTTGTTTCTTAGGTCATAAAAATATAGAAATGTACATAAGGACGTTTCGTTTTAATTTCAAGAGCTTTTTCAAGATATATGATAAAATATAAATTATAAATGTATACATTTTTTTTATTAATAACAAAACATTGTTTACTATAATTTTGAATTATGATTTATCATTTATTAAACAATTTACTATAAGTTACACCATTTACAATTTTTATTTTTATATGTATACTTGAAAAAAGCTTTGAAATCAAAGTGAAACGTCCTTATTAATGTACATTTCCATATTTTGACCTAAAAACCAAGAAAATGAAGAAATTAATACCCAATTCTATTTGTTTTGATTGTTGTAAGCTTTATCAAGGTTTGTATAAAGCTTTCTTCAAAGCTGGCTATAGTCAAGAAAGGAGTTGGTATATGACCTCTTCTTCAGTGACTTGAAAAATTACTAAAATATTTTAAGGAAAGATATAACAAGCAAGCTGAACCAAAATAAATTCGTACAAATAAACTTTATGTAACTTCCAAGTGTTTCCAAAAATGTTTTTTACAAAATTATTGCCTAAAAAAAACTTAGAGAGAATTTTAGTAAATTAGATATAATTTGCGTTCTTTTTATATATTTCCGGATGCCGTCATCGTCTCCTAAAATATTTTATTGTTTTCAAATCACATCTGTTTGCCATCAAGTAAAAATTCATTTAAATAAAATTAGAATTTCAGATTTAATAATAAAAAAAAAAACTTCTACTATATTATATATACATATTTAGATTGCGTTTTTATATTTATATAGAAACAACACTATAATATATTTTCTGTTGCCATCGTGTTGCCGCATTCTCTGTAATAAAAAAACGAACAACTATTAAAAAATTAAACAATACACAGAGATGGAGAACAAGGGAAACGCTATCAGTTTTCCAAGAGTCGACAAGTCGTCGTGGATATTTGAAAAGTAACTGTTTCCCTCGTTACTACAAAATACAAACTATCTTATTTTATAATACTGTGTTATTAAATAAAATACTCACCACAAAAATAATTTTAAGCATTTCAGTCTTCTGGAAAGGGTTTTTTTAAGCTTTCCCTGTTAGAGAATGATTTGCCGCAATATTGTCCTCTATGGCTTTTTTAGATGTTGATGTCAAATCTTAACGTTCCTTCCATGGTTGATATCAATATATCGAATCTGTAAATTTTTGTTGGATAATTCAATAATGAACATGGTTTCGGACTTAAAAAAACAGGTAATAATTTAAATAATATCAATTACTCACCAACTTTTTTTTCTCCAAGAGAGTTTTCAACTATTAATGGTTTACTAATGTAATAGAAGCTTCTATATTCGCTGAAAAAGAATTCATAATTATGAAATTGATTTCCTCTTAATCCTTATTAGTTTACCATAAAATGCCTGTTGTATTGTGGCAGTCTGTTGGACAAAACCTTAAACCGTATTCATTTTAGTTTCTAAACACTCTGTATGAAAGAAAATTTCTAAGACCTTCCACATTACCCGCGGTTTAATTTAATTTGTGGACGCTCATACTGTAATCGTTCCTAAAAAATTTATAAGATGAAATTTTCTTGAATAAGAAACAAAAATATATATAATTCTTATAATTATAACCTATTTATATTGTATTTTAATTTATTAAATTCTATTACAGTCTTAAACTGAAAAAAACTCAAACTTTCTTATTCAAATTCTGAATATACAAAAATAAATTATACTAAAGCTATTATAGCAAATATAAACTATAACTTTTAAACAAGTGCATTGCTATCGGCTTATGTGTAGAAATTAGTTAGAATATTGCATAGTTGGGCAATTGGCAGACCGTTAAATCATGGTTAGATTATAAATATTGCATATCTTGAAGCAACAACGATATCTGTAAAAGATATAAAATAGGTAATACTACTTTGCATGATGATTACTAAAATTAACCTGAAACGCTCAACGCGACAACACAATGGACCACATAATCGGTCGTGACGAAAGCGGAATGCGGTTAATAAAAAAAATCAATACTCCATAAACGATTGACGCCGATCCTCCGGAAATACACGAAGTACCGTACCTTATATAATAACTTTGCGCACCTGCATTACCCCGATAACCTTTTACTGTACGTTTTGTCTGGACAAGGTTAAGTTAAGCCAGTGGCAAGCTTATCGTAACTTACGTGTTATCTGGGATTAGTAGCAAAG